>CAJNYU010003708.1:0-10959 GCA_905331475.1 Rotaria socialis
ACTGTTCGATCGATGCACAACGCTTTTCTACGAAGCACAAACACGATCACGCCCGTCAATGTATGGGTGTGAGTGTGAGTGTGTTTGTAGATGTTTCTCTTATGAGCAACCACACCCACACCCACACCCTTCATTTTAGTTGGTATTTGTAACCTCTGCCTTGAATTAATTTTATTCATAATGCAGAGCTCTGAAGAATGTTTATATTAATTAATAAATACACGAAACGCGTCTGCGTCAGTGAATCTGCATTAGTCTTTCTTTGTTTATTTATTTATTTGAAAAAAATTATTCTTAAATAAAAATATGACAGAAATACCGGTTGCTGAAAAGTAAGATTTGGGATTAGCGAAGTGGTTTGTATTTTCAATACACGTATACAGATTGATTTTTTAAAAATCACACTCACCTTGTAGGGTAAGAGTATAGAATACATGACAGAACGCTAAACTCTTCCGCAATTTTTCTCCTGTAAATACACGTGCCGCTGATTTGTTTTGTTATCTAATCTTTACCAACATGCAACGTTCGAAAGCCTCTGTCATTTACTTTTGTATCCTTTTCAGGGAGGCAAGCACACACATAGGAAGCCAAGAACACGCAGTATTAGTCGTCGCTCATGCCGTAGTAGGTTACCCATGTAAAAAACTTGATTTCAAGAATCGATTACAAATTGATTATAATCATACGATTTTAATCAATAATTTCAACTGTAATAATCATAAGAAAATCAGTATTTAATCGATTTTTTCCATTTTTATGATTACAATCAGTTTAAAAAAATATTCTTAATCAATTATAATCATAAAAATGGAAATAATCGATTAAATACCGATTTTGCTATGATTATTACAGTTGAAATTATTTATTAAAATCGTATGATTATAATCGATTCTGACCTCTCTAAAGCTGAGTTTTTTCAATATTTTTTTACATGGGTACTCGACGAAAGGTACGTGCTGGAAACGCCGAAAGAAAAAATGTCGAAAGAAAAAAACGTCGAAAAAATAAGATTGACATTTATTTTTCGGGGTTATTTTTTCGGCGTTTTCTCTTTTGACATTTTTTTTCGGCGTTTTCAATGTAAATCTCGACGAAATTCCTATGATAACCATTGTTTTATTGTATCATTTTACTTTCTACAGTAGTTTATTGAGCGCTTCTTGGAGCTTCGGTAAAAATAAAGTCTGTTTTGATGAATTTGAGTCATTAATTGATTTAAGTAATCAGTAAATTTTTCATTCCTGTTCGCTTTTGCAGGAGAAAAGGGTCACACACTCGCAGACTTCTCTTTTAAAGTAAAGTTGGGTAGCAAGCTACGACCTAAGATCCTTACAACACAAGTTCTAGGTGTGTTGGAGAGGACTTACAAAATTCCGTTAGATTGAATGCGTAGCAGGTGAAAAGCGAGAAGAAAAAAAGGGAAAATAAGGAAAGAAAACATTGAGAGAATAGAATAAAAGTCAATAGAAGTAGAGATAATATAGAATTAGAAAATTTAGAAAGAAAAAGAACAACGGAAGAAAAGAAGAAGACAGGAAAGAAGAAAAAGAAAAAGAAAAAGAGTGACTAGTATCATGACGGGTACGATCATCGAGCTCCCATGCACGCCCCGAAGATTACTTCTTTAACTATGTATATGGTCGTTAAATGATTCAATGCTTATGAGTATGCTAGACCATATAGTGCTACAAATAGCTCTGGCTGCAGTGCGCGCGGCGATTTGTCCATACAAAACAATGAAAATTCGATCATCCAAAAATGACATGATAATTATGTTTTTCAGCGACTACTTTATCAAAATAATAAAATAATAGAGATATATTCTAGAAGAGGCAAATCGATACAATTCATTATACTAGAGGGCATTTTCAAATAACTCTTCGCAGTAATGCACGAAGACAATAACCTTCTCAATACAGAGTTACTGTTACGACCGAAGTGTTCACCTTCGATCGTAAGACGGAACAAACGAATAATACACGCTCCTTTCTAGTATAGTGGTAGTACAGCTGCTCGAAAAGCAGAAGACGTTGGTTCGATTCCATCTGAGGGAGATTATCCTTTTGTTCCGTTCTGTTGTCATATTATCACGTTGCTGTCTCGCTGATAACTGAGTTTAATAATGTGAGAGAAAAGAAGACATAACAGTTACCTTATAATTTTGGCCCCTACTGTAGTATTATCCTCAATAAATGATAGCCCGTGAATCCGTATACGGCTCTTCTGTCTTCTGGAAACATTCTTAATACCAGAATATTTGTCAAACAGCTATAGCGTCATGGCTTAATTCCATAGTGATCTCCTAATAAATGGTGATTCGTTTTGATATAAAATATTGCTTTGATCAGCGTAGTAACGTTAAATTTTTATGATACGAAGGAGAAATACAATTATTTGACTTTTTAAATTAATAGTGTGTAGAGATGCCATTCTATTCATTCAATGTAAATAGATAATTGTCCTCATCACTTTCGTATGAGAGCTCAAGATTAGAGAGATAGTATCGACCTTATCGATCGGGTTTCTGTTTTTTGTAAATACTTTTCTCGTAGATCTAGCTCAGTGTAGTTCACGACCAAAGAAAAAGACTCTTGATGTAACATAGAAGAACGATAACTCACTATCTGGGAGCCCCCAGTACAAGTATAATACCATGCAAGTACTCCCTTCGCTGAATCGTATAACTGGACGATCAAAATGGCATCTGTTAAGATGACGTTTTTGGTACTTCACGATAGAGAAATCGACGTTTGACGACTGCGTAGTAACCGTTTTCATGCGTTTTAACAGCCTCAGTAAAACGAAAGTTAACATATATCGACGATTTACCGTAATTTCCCGTTTTTCTCACCGTTTACACGCCGTTTATTATATGTTTACTACTGTATTAATGAACCTGTTGGAACGGAGCGTTTTGTTATCGTTTTACTGTCGTATCTTCATCGAAACATTCGTTTATGGATCGTTTCGTTCGACCTGGGATTGCATGTACATTTGATAGGAATTAGTGGTCTTGTGTTCTGCTCGTGATCGAATTCGCATAATATTCTCAGTTCCTGTTAGGATGCATCCTTCCACAAAACATCAACGTCTGGAACCGTTAGGTCTGTGGTCTTGATACTTTCTTCAGCATAACTGGACGCTTTTTCCAGTTGGAAAATTATTGTGAAACGGGAAATGCACTATTAGTTTTTTTCTTTAGAATTCGGTTGAATTGTGGTTAGCAGTTTGATAGCATCAAGATTGACGACAGAAAACGAGTTTCCCAAATTATCGAATTCAACCGCATGCCAATAACGGTTTCCCATCAAGTTTTCTTCGACTAAACGCTACCGCACCAAGGTGCTTCCCATAGATAGTTGATTCATATGGTGAACGAAGCGATCATCATTACGTGAAGTTGTTACCATAGCAATACGGAAGCTATTTACAAGTGCTGCGGCGATAGCGAGAAAACTTGGCAATGCTGGCGATTATCAACTCTGGATAGTTTGGATGAGCTATTTGATTCTTTTCAATCTTGCATTAACACTTTCCACCAATCATCGTAATTTAGTGATAAATCGAGATCGGTTAGGATCGTAGATACTGAAAATTTTTATATTCACTCATTCAATAACAGGATAATTGTGTTCATGCCTATTGCTCTGAGTGCCCCAAGGAATGCTCATACTTANAGAGGGGGGGGGTTACTAAGTATGAGCATTCCTTGATTTACAATTCTACGGACATATTAAAAGCCCACCCTATCTTAAATAAACACAAAACGGGGAATTTAACATATTGGATGGACTACTTTATTGCTTATCCCTGTTTCGTTGTAACTCAATTTATATACTTCATTTGCTTTTTTTGTATGCAATCTAATACCAACAAATACATGAGCCTCTATCGAGAATTGAGAAATATGAGGCATACATATTAATAAATTTTAGCTGTCTAAGAAGTATGGGAGATAAATTTGAGGACAACAATGTCAACCTGTTAAGTTTCTTCTTCTTATGAAAGTAGGTAGAGTTCGAAAGCTGAATGATTAAAATTTTTCTAACTTGACAACATTGTGAGCATATCTTTCAATGAAGATGAGACTTCTAGAAATGTTGAGCTATGGTCAATATCAGTCACGCGAGAGTTCATAAGATTCAAAAACAGATGCCAATGAATGACGGTGCGGTATCGATTATTATAACACTTATAAGATCTCGAGTATCTCTTTTTTTTAGAAATGAGAGATCCTTATTCTATTGTCAAAGGTTTAGTTCTATATTCTTATCTGTTTCGGTAGGTAAAATATGTCGTATTTCATATTTCATATTTGAAGCATGCATAAACGCTCACGATGGAGTCGTTTGGTAGCACTATATTCGTATATGTCTAATAGAAAGTTTCTCGACTTTTTAAAGCTTTACAATTTCCTAAATCAATGCATAATACTAACGGCAGTTTTCGTATTATATAAAGTCCCATGAAGTGTTGAAGTAGATGAGCGCTTTAATGTGAATACTAGTGTAAAGAACGCTTGACTTTCTTGGTTTGATAGTATTGAACCGAAAAAGAAGTCCTTGCCAGTTTATAGTCTCTAGGAAGCCATGGCAGCTCTTTTGAAAACTTTAGATAATTTAAACATTCCGAGTTTAATTTCTGAGCGTTTCTGTGCTTGTAAGCTGATAAAATCCTAGCTGCAATATACAAAAAGTTGATCGCAATAGAAGCCCATGTCTAGATTTAAAATTTTCGAAACAAAATAGAAGCCCAGTGGGCTTTTATTCTCTGGGAAGGGGGCGGGGGTAGTGAAGCAACTTTCGATATTTATTGACGCTAGTCTATGATTCTGCATACAGTGGTCGAGGCATGCCACCAACAAAGGAAATCTCTCATACATTTTCAAGCAGTTTGTACAATCTGGATTGGAACGTGTCCCGAGCGTAGCAATAGATCCAGGCATCCGATGCACCACTTTATAGGGAGTGAAAAAGTTGAGCCACCTTGTAAATTTATTAGTCTGCTCATAATCTGTATATGGGACTAACGTAAGGTGATTTGTATTTGCCTATAGCAGACTGATTATGCTATCTATGACACTATTATGGTATTAGTGTAAGAGAGATGCGAACATATTGATGAAAATAGAAAATTCGATACATCATTGGGTTTTCAGAGTGATAGAATGCCAATTACTATATCATTTTTGAATGATCCTCAAGTGAATTCACGTTTAGGGTTTTTGTGCACAAACTGTCCAGCATCCTTTACATGTTCGAGAAATAGTTAATAATTATTTTCTCAAAAATTTAATTCCCATCTCTGTATCAATAATCATTTCTGTATTAAGATCCTCAACATTACTGAATATTTTTTTAAGATTTACCCCGTTATAAATTCAGTAAGCAAGAGTTTTGCTTTCATCTAAGAAACTTTATCACAACACTTATAGTTGTAATTATGGCACTCTTTATAGCAAATTTTGGAATTATAGCCTTTCATGTTGGAATATCTTTTACATCTCGAACTTACTCTGCCGTGCAGTATCCCATTTTAGGAAGCTAAATTAACAAGAGAAAAAGAGTGAATTTATTTTTGAATGATCAAGTAGTTTCCACTACGTTTGTTAAATTATTTACTTTTCAGAGATTAAGTTACATCAAGCAGCAATGAAAATTTCGATTTTAGGCACTGGATTGATGGGTGCCGCACTTACTGAAGGTCTCATAAATGCTAGCCACGATGTTATCGTGTACAACAGAACAATTGCTAAAACGGAACCACTCAGTGCACTCGGTGCAAAGGTGGCAGCTACGCCAGTCGAAGCAATCACAGCGTCTGATGCAACAATCATTATGCTTTCCGATGGTGTAGCTTTACGTGAAATGCTTTTGAACGATGTGACAAGAGTATTATTAAAAGGCAAAAAAATACTGAATGGCTCGACAACAACTTATAGCGAAATTGTAGAGATCGCGTGTGTAGTTGCCGAATACGGCGGAGATCTTGCTGAAATGACTATCATGGTCAGCCCCGACCCTCTACGTAATAAGCAGGGACGATTCATGATTGGTTGTAAGACTATTGATGAATCATACTGGACAGAAATCCTACTTAGTATTGGAGAATCTGTCAATCGTCTAGGTGAAGTTGGAGAAGCATCAAAAGCAGAAGCACCAATGATATTTGCCTCAATATTCATTCCTGTGACAGTAGCCTATGCAGCAGCGGTAGCCGCAAAAATGAACATGCCTCAAGAACTAAGTGAGCGTTATATTAACATGGCTATCCCGACAGCTGAATACGTACTACCGAATATGCTTGCGAGAGACTACAGCAAATGCATGGCAACTGTCGACAGCTACGCAAGCGCGGTCACTACAGCCATCAAAACCGCCGAATCCGTTGGTGTACCTACTAAAATTCTGAAAGATATACAAGATCTTTTCAGATCAGCGGCAGAACGAGGTTTTGCTCAAAAAGATGGTAGCTCCATCTTCGAAGTATTATTTGAACCAAATGCCAATGATAAATAAATTAAACAACAACTTTTCTTTGGCATAACTCGCATACTGAACTAATATAGTGTTTTGTTGTAGTGCCGATACAGATAGGTTCGTTCTTCTGGAGAAAATAAATCATAATAACTGAATCAATAATGATAGAAACAGATCAAAACATACAGTAAAACCTCTCTATAATGAACTCTCACGGGACCCTTCAAAAAGTGTTCATTAAAGACGGTGTTCATTATAAAGAGGTTTTGCATTAGCTAAACTCTTACATGCATACAGTTCATGTTTAGTGACACCAATTGGTGTCTACTAAGCACCTTGTGTATCCGAATCAAACGGGAAATGACAGACTTGAAGTAGAAAATACGTCCAAGTACATCAAAGTAGACTGCTTGAAGTAGTTCAAAGTAGAACCAAGTAGCTGAAGTAGCTTGAAGTAATCTCAAGTACTTCAAAGTAAACTACTTGAAGTAGCTTAAAGTAGTTGAAAGTAACTTGAAGTCCAAAAGTCTGCTGTTTCTCCCTTGTGTTTCCCCCTTGATCAGAATTCACCACAAATAACGTAAAGCGAGAATACATCCTATTCCGCAATGTTGAACATTCCGGAACCAGTTCCGTTCACGGAACCAATTCCATGAAATTCCCGGAATTTCGTTTATCACTTCCAACACAATTCCGGAATTCCCAGAATCACTGCCTACCGATTCCTTCTAATTCCCGGAATTCTGTTTATCCCGTCCGATTCAATTCCGAAATTCAGTGCACCCACACTCCCAGGTCGAACATTCCGGTCCCGGAAACGGCCGGTTCTGTGGTATTCCGGTGAAAGGATCCGGTAACCGGATTTATCCGGTTCCGACCGGAATCGACAGGAACCTGTCAAAGCTAGTACCGGATACGGTTTTCGGATTCCTGCATCAAACTCCAGAGAATTCCCGGTGGGTTCCGGTCAGAAACAGCGAGTTTCTTGCAGGTTTTCGCCGGAAATTCACGGAATACTGCTTCAGGAATCATTGTCCTGGACTGACATCCACACCCACACCATGCAATACCGGTACGGAATTCCTAGGAATTCCGTCTAATTCCCAGCGATTCCGTATTGACCTAATTCAGGAATTCCGGACCGAAATCGGATCATCAAGAAATGGTTAAGAGGAGATAGAATAGTAATAGAAGTTTTGATTCCGGAATTGGACGGAATCCCGTGTAATTCCTAGGAATTCTCGGTAACTCTACTTTCACCTAATTCCGGACTTGGACTGGATTCCGTGGAGAATGACTAGCTTTAACTTTACAAAACAGGAAACATACTCAAATTTGACTTTAAATAGTAGCAATCAAGTCAAAAACTATGTTTATCTACTAGTTTTTAAAATTTAACTAATTTGAATTTTAAATTTCATTAAATTAAAATTTCTTGAAATTTAATTTATTTTTAATTAAAACTTTTTTAAATTTTAAATTGTCACCCGCACTGTGGGATTAAAATGTGAAACACGATAAAGCTCCTTTTCTGGAATCCGTCTACTACGGTCTGTGATGGTCTGTGGTGCTTCTCTGTCACGGTCTATATTATGGTGTGTGGCGATTTTAGATAGAAGAGATGCCTGTGCTGATGGTATTACACTTTATTTAACTCTTTAAATCATAAATCGCTTCAATTACACATAAAGCACGCGCTTAAATACTCAACCATTTGAGAGAACGAAGCAGAAGGATAGGCAAAGACAAATGTAAAGGACAGAAAGATAAAGACAATAGGTGTGATGATAGTAAATGGCATTATAAGAGCAAACGTTATGTATAGGTTACACTCGAACGAGAGCATTACACTCCTGGATGGAATTTGGACGCTCTTCGCATATAGCATTACATGGTGTATGGAGTCTCTAGAGACCATCGTAGACCGTTACACAGACTTCAGAAGCCATCACAGACCATAGTAGACAAATTAATTAATTGATTAACCAGCTAACTAATTAACTAATTGCACTATCCCTGTATGTGGGGGACTGGGCCTGGGGATGGATCTAAATTTCTACCCTATATACTTCAACACTCCTTTCACATCGTGTTTCACAAAACTAACCGGCATAGTACGGTTTTTAGAGAAAAAACATTTTTCAAGAAAATTTACCAGTAGAGCCCATGTCTCTAAAGCGAACGAACAATATAGGGGTGTGTATTCTGAATCTTATATAAGATCCATTTTTCCTTTTAGAATTACTATCTTTATTCCATGAGAAAGAGCACAAAATTCTGCATTTGCTCATATAAGATTTTTAAATATCAGCATTTTAATTTAGTCAAAATAGTTTTAATTAATAGACGATCCGAATCGGGGATCGCAGATATGATGGTTCTTTTGTTTGTGAAACCACAGATACCTGAGAAAACGGCAAAAACTAGTGAATTTTTGAAATACTCAGCTGTCGACGCTTTGAAGCTTTGGACCAGTTGATCTCTCAACAATTGATTTTAGAATGATAGAAACATACTGCGTCAAATAAAATTAATCATACTACTTGAGTTGTGGTGAATGCGAATTTTCTACAAAATATTTTGACTAAATTAAAAATGTTGACATTGAAAAATCCTTGTGGGGGACCACAGCGAAAATGTTTTCGAAAAAAACATATTTGATCGAATTGAACAAGAAGATAATGAATTATGATCAAAATTTTATGCGGATTTTAACCGTATAATTTATTTTTCCAAAATTATAGAGATATCGAAAATGCTGTCAATCTTAAATTCGTTTGTCTTAAAACATAAAAAACACAGAAAATATGCTTTTGTGACGTTACTTCTCATGTTCTAGTTGAACTGCTAGTATGTTGTAGAGAAAACAGTTCTGAAGATCTTTGCCAGCGGAAGTTTTATTGAATTTTGATTTTGACCTACGGTACATGAACAAATACTGAAGCAGGGTGAATCGCCAATTAAAACAGCTAGACCTTTTGCTTTATGTGTAGTGCACATAAAGCGAACGGAAACTATTTTTTTATCTCATATATAAAAAGTTTAAATCAACTTCAATTAAGCTGAACCGCTAGAATATTATAGAACTGAATTAGACGGATCGAATGATATCAATTTCAAAAAAAATCCATTGAAGTTTCCGGACAGGAAAGAGGAAATAGTTTACGTTTTTATATTTTGCTTGTTTTTCACAGGATCGTTCGCTTTAAGGACATTTTCTTGCTGACTGTTCGCTTTGTGAATATGTACGTAAAACAAACGTTCTGACATTTCGATTTTATACCGCTGATTGCTCGATTATTTTTTAAGCTATGAACTATATTTTTATATGAAAAGATGCAGAATTTTGTCCTCTCTCCCATGGAATAAAAATAGTAATTCTAAAAGGAAAAATGAGTCTGATATAAGATTCAGAATGCACACCCCTATATCGTTCGTTCGCTTTAGGGACATGGACTCTACTCCTCCCTTGGTAATAATTCAATCGAAAATGAGCTGCAGAGGAGCACAGGTAAATTTTCTTGAAAAAACACATTTTTCTCTAAAAACCGTATTACGTTGGTTTGTTTTTTATGCTGATATTGGATATCCTATTTATCTTGCACAAAAAGTAACTAATGATGTTGACATTCAGTATTTTTTGAAGATTTGTATCGAATTTTACAAATCAACACATTTTGCTCTGTAAAAAAAAATAAAATAAAATATTTTCCTTGAAGACTTTCACACGATTTTATAGATTTTGAAATGCTCTATCGAATTATATATAGAACGCTATTTTAAAGTACAGTCGTAATTATGAAAACACAACTGAAAGCCATTGAAGCGTAAAAACTAGGTGTTATGATCTGATCCTTATCCGATCATAAGACGAAGATAAAGTGTCTCTTCTAGGCTAACTGGTTGCGGACATCTGCCCGGATAGCAGAAGGTACGTGGTTCGAGTCCAGTGAAGAGTTATCTTTTTCTTCGTTCTGTGGTCTTTCCAGCTCGCTGCATTACCTCGTATGATTCATAAGATCAAAACGAATCATAACAGTAGGTGTCTATCTCAAAGTCTCTCATGAAGCCGGAACGTGCAACCTCTGCGTGGTATGAGAGAGAAACTTAAAGATATCTTTAAGGTCAATGCGCGTACGCAGAAACTATCGGGGAGCAGCGATAGTGGATTGCTACGAAGTACTCGGACTGCGCTGAAGAAGGAAATGGTAAACCACTTCAGTATTCTTACCAAGAAAATTCAATGAGCAGACAATCAACGATGTTTCAAGTTATGGTGCTGGAAGATGAGACCCCCAGGTCGGAAGGCACCGAAAAGATGACTGGGGAAGAGTCAAGGCCGAGTACAATTAGTAATGTAAATAATGACGCTATTGAATCAAAGCCGAAAGGAAGTTCAATCGCTGAGCACTACAGATACAAGCGGAAAGACCAAAGCTTTTTAAAAACACATAAAATTGGTACATGGAATGTAAGA
>CAJNYU010003713.1:0-55468 GCA_905331475.1 Rotaria socialis
TTGAATTGGAAGATTCAATTCGAGCTTATCTTCAACGAACTCGACGACCCTATCCAATTAGTATGGTTCTTGATCTATCCGACATCCATCGACGACATTAATTTGTTTCTTGTTTTTTTTTGTCTTGGATATTGATGCATATAATCATGTGAAACTTGATATTACAGCTATAAGATAGATAAACTGAAGATTGGTTCTTTTGTACTCCATTTTTTTGTTCTAGATAGCTATCATCAGTAACACATGGAATTCGATACAGAAGAATTAAGTAGATTTATTCTATATTTATTTACTGGACATCCCATGGATGTTGAAGATAGTGATATAGAAGAGGTGGATGTTAGTGATTTACCTAATATAGATCGACTAGAAACACGGAACAATATCGATCATCATAATAATAATGATGATGATGATGATGAAGATGATGAAGTTAATAGAAAGCACTATTTCTTTATTGTATTCAATAACCCAAAATTGTCAAAACTTTTGAAAACAAAAGTATTAAAGAAACCAGGCAATGTGAGAATTTTCTTTACATCAACGAATGTATGCCGTATTCTACTGTTTCTCTTTAGATAAATCAAGAAGGTCAACGACAAGTGCATGGAGAACACAGTGGGCTAGCTCGACCAGCACGAAAACCAATAACACAACAAGGAGAAAAAGAAATGGATTTAAATCTACATTTCAGTGGTAAAATAGAAACACTCATTAATGCATTCATGAAACATCAAACGCCACCATTTTCAAGAAAATATATTCTCGATTTAGCCCACCGATAGATATCTAATGGATATTAGAAAAAGAAAAGAAAAGAGATTGAAATGTTGTTGTGTATTTGAATAAATATATCATGCGAACACGACGAAAATTTGTTATATCTTCATTTCAGATATGAAAAAGAAATCTTATCTGATCTATTGATGACTGAAACAAATAAAGATAAACAATTAACTGTGAATGAAAATATAAATGTAAGTAGCAAATTCTTTTTTTCCTGTGAACATAGTCATATCTTTATTATATTTTGTTTTATTCATAGTGGAATACAGTCGAAGACTTCGATGATATGTTCGATATTGTCGATGATGAGAACGATACGCTTGAATATGCAGAGGATGAATTAAATAAATATTACTTGTCTGGCCATCTGAATTCAATGGAGCATGAAGATGAAATGATTGATGATGATAGATATCATAATGACTTAAATGTCATTGAAGTAAGACCTCTTTTTTTTCTAAAACGAATAAATTGTTTTTGTCCTTCAGGAAATACAAACAGAACCTATTCTGTCACAAAAATTCAGTCAATTATCAACAAAGGCTGAAGATGAACAGAAATCTGGTGTAATTAATAGAAGACGACGATCAACTACTACTATATCTAGTCCAGATGCCAGCTGCAAAAAGACAAAGCTAATTGTGGACTATGCTGATGAATCTACTGCTACTACCACAATGAGTAGCACTGAAACATATGAAATACCGATCTATCTATCGATAAATAACAAATTATTTGTTCATATGGCACAAACTATAACAAAAACAACTAGCTCTATTCATACATCAAGCAGCTAGTGTTCGAACAGATAGAGAAGTTATGAAAGCCTATTTACATTCAGTGATGGGTACATTAAAACAACCTGAATCTCATCTCATTGAAGTTGACCGGCGTGTATGGCCTATCCATGTTCAATCACTTATGTTAACACAACATAAAGCAGCAACAACTACGGCTTGTGCTAGCATTACAGAAGATCAACAAGCTGATTGCGAAAAACATCTACATCAACGTTTAATAGAAATGAATGAAAAAATTCAATATCATCAAAATCAATTTAACGAAAAGAAAAATAATTTAATCGGCTTTACATCGAACATCGAAGAAAGTATTCAAAGTTTTGTTCAAAAGCATGGCGTGAAACCATTTGAAATGAAACGAAATTTAAAAATAGCAATGATCAACCACGACTATGATTCAGAAATTTTAAGACGTCAATATCTACAAGAAAAACCAAATGAATATCAAGTAAAATCTATATTCTGTTTAACATAATAGCATATCTATCTCTTTTCTATCGTTTAGATTCAAGTCATGAAACGTCTTTCTGAAAAAAAGCGTGAACTAGAAAAGTCGAAACGAGAACTATTAGAATTGAAATATCGAGTCTTCTATAATAGACCACATTCTTCACTAGATGCAATTGAAACAACTATGCCAATATTGAATGATGATGATAGAAAACTAAAATTGTTGAATAAACATGAAAAATTAATTCAACGAAAGAAACTTGACTTTGTGGCTATTAAAATAATAGCAGCCGAAATGAAATTCTATCAATGTCTTCGAGAGTTCGATCACGAACTAGCTGCTATTTGGAAAACCCATCGTGAGCTTGTAAAAAACAAAGGAATGTCTACAACATTAACGAATCTTATTGAAAAGCGTTTGACCGGTATTACTGATCGATGGAGGGATGTCTACAATTACAGACTGAATTTTTATTTCCGAAACTTCCATGGTGATTTCGAACGCACCAATACGAATGCAGATGGGGACAAGATGAAACGTATTGGGTTTTCATTATCTTTAATGATTGATGCTATACATCGATTTTCTGATAAGGAATTACAATTGCTGAATCGGGGACCCACTTATGTTCCAACTGGTCAAATATCAATATCATCTTCGGGTCAATCTAACGATGATATTATTAAAAAGAAATATGCACCATTAAAGCATCAACTAAGTTATTTATTTTCAAAATATCATATTAATATTGCATTATCAATGGAAATTCAACTGAAGATAAGTGATCAATTTACAGAGCTTTTTTCTGTACCAATACCTTCGAATCTTCAGCAGCGTGCTCTCTATGAAAAACATCTTCTTCAATCGATTCGGTATTCTTTAAACGAGAACAATCTCATCCTACGACGAACTGCTGATAATATGAATACGTTCTATTTGGGAAATCTGCATGAGTTTGAAACAAAAGCGTATGATTATTTATCAAAATCGGATGCTTATAAGGTGCTATTGAATAAAGATACAGACAATGGCGGTCAACAATGGCAAATTGAATTGAAACAAATGGTCGAATCAATGAATCTATTATTGGAATCATTGAAAAACCATAAAGCAGTAAATATCGATCTGTTTAATCGTTTATTAGTTGATGCAAGTAAAGTGAAACTACCATATTTGTATTTCTTACCGGATGTTTCTAAAGTAACGTAGAATTAATTCTGTACGTCATCTTTTGTATATTTATATTTTATTCTTGAAATAGGAAAATGAAATTTCATTAGTACCCTACATTACATCACAACATAGTGCCACATGGAGAATTGGTAAATATCTAAATGAATTACTACGGCCATTTGTCGATAAGAACCTATCAACAACAACATTTCGTGATGAACCTGATTTCATGCGAAAATTAAACGATTATGTGTATGTAGAACGTCATCTTCGAGCAACTACTTTATTTTGTAGCATCAAAATTATTAATTATTATACATTAGATATACATAAAAATATGGTTGATACAGTTGGTTACTTCTTGAAAGATAATTTAGTTACCAATAAACTTGAACAAGTTACAATTCAGACTATTAAAAATTTGCTACATATATTTCTCTATAATAATGTGTTCTATTATAAAGATAAAATATATACATTAATGAAAGGTAGTTCAAATACGATGCCATTATCGGATACACTGTCCAATATCTTTCTATTTACATGGCAAAAGAAAATCTTGAAAGAAATAAAATCAAAGAATGAATTCTTCGGGAGGTAACATCTATTCTAAGTATATAATTTGCAATGCTTTACTTCATTGATTTGATTTTTTTATAGATATAAAGATCAAATATTCTTCACGTGGAATAATGGGAATGAAGAAGAACTTGACAGTTTTTTTACAAACTATAAGAGATAAAAATCATAATGTGCAATTCCAGAAATTAATTGGAACAAATGTACCATTCTTGAATGCATTTGTTGAAAATCAAAATGGTGAATTATTCACTCGAGTGTATCATCATCCCATTCTGTCTAGATATACATTACCGTATGTAGTGGGTCATTCGAAATTAGCTCATGGTGATTGGTTTCGATCAGCGTTAATTCGAGCTGTTTGTTATTGTTCATCGATTGAAAATTTTAATCTTGAACGTATTTATCTCGAATTGACTTGTCTGGCCAATGGCTATTCAATATTTTTTGTTGAAAATAATGTTCAGCATTTCTTCGGCTATTTTCATGCTGATACTATGCGCTATTTAAAAGATCAAACCATGTATGATAAATTTCGTCATGATTGGTTTGGATATATGACAATGCAATATGAGTTGTCTGATAAACTTCAAACATTCAATGATAATGATTGTTTAATTCATCTCAATTATCTGTACGAATTCGGTCCTAAATGTCAATTCAATCAACAATTTCATTGTCTTTGGTTAGAATCTTTCAATCAACATGCAAATCTATCAAAAGATAAAGTCAAAGTTCAACTTACGACTAAACATCAGCATTCGCTAAACTCTCTATTAGCTAGAGAAAAGTCAACATGTTCAATTCAATAATGTAGATGTTTCATCTTTTGTCCTGTAAATAAAAACTGTAAAAGAACTTGTCTGATATTCATTTGTATTTGAGAATCAATAAAATAAACTATTGATTCATCCAGTCCTCTTTTTTTTTGTTTTTGACTTTTCAAATATCAGTTTTCATGTTTATAGATTAACTATAGTAATTCTATTTTGGATAATAGTTTATTGTTCGCTTATTTACATATTTATATTTAATTTTCATTGGAAAAAAACGAGTAAGTAGTTCATTTTATATCTATAATATACAATTAATTTGTCGAATTATCTAGAACAGAAAACAAAATGAATAGAAATATCCGACAACGACAATTAAATATGAAATTGAGTGTTTTGCCAATATTCACACCACTGAGTACATATAAAATTTATCACATAAATCAATCAACACCTACGATTTTACTACAAGATTTAATCACATTAGCTAGAAAAACAACTAAATTTACTATTGATACAGAAAGTGATTACTATACAAATGAACCAGCATTGATTCAAATTGAATTTATACATTCCCAATCAATTGTATTATTGATTGAAATATGTCACCTACCTCATGAGTTATCAGTATTATTTTGGATGATACGATCACTTATGAACATAATCTTCAAACCGTCAAATGTCATTATTGTAACGATAAATATAATACCCTGACGAGTTGATGTATTAAGACAAACTGGATAGAGGTGGAGTACACTCTAAAAAAAATTGGGTATTTGTTACTATCGGAAACTCTTTTAGGGTTTCCGAGCTGTTCGGAAACCTAGAAAAGGGTTTTTTAATTGCTCGGAAACCCTAAAAGAGTTTCCGATAGTAACAAATACCCAATTTTTTTTAGAGTGTAGCTTACAGCCACTCTCGGCAATGATGTTTATTCGCTTCTTCACATATCCAGAGTGTAACAACTTCATACATAACACACTTATATATAGGAGAGAGATAGAAGAGAGACAGGAGAGAGATATATTATAACAATGGAAAGAGAACAGAAGGAAGAGGAAGGAGAATCATCGAAGCGTGCCATCAATAATCGTCACAATTATCTCCTGGGGTGACACGAAGAGAGAACTAGAAAGTTTCATTTCTTGTAAACTGATTTCAATTAAACTGATTCAGCAAATAAATGATATCGATGTACAAGGCTACTTCAATGATTGGCATGATAATCTATTAGAAAATGACTATGATCATCCGTTGTTCGATAACAAAGAGATGTTATGTTCATATTCACGTAAATCGTTGGAAGATAGGAATCATAAATGGTCACTGCAAATGGCCATTACTTATGTATTTCGAGAATTTCTCGATAAAACTCGAACGCAACGTAGTTGGAGTCGATCGCTCGATCTATCAAGGCTGAAAAGGTCTTTTATTCCTAATATGAAGCAAAAGACAATAGTGAAACAAATGATTCAATATGCTGTGAATGATTGCTTAGCAGTGACAAAATTAACAAAATTATTAGATTTAACTTAGATGATGAATACGCTTGTATATAAGATGAAAACAAAGAGCAACAATCAATCATAGGTAAGTGATGCTTGTAACTTGTATTACTTGAAATAAGATAATTTTTCTATCTTTTCTAGACTCATTATGTCTATTATGTGAATCATCGTTGAAATTTGTTATCAAAATAGCTTCTTTTTTTGTGTGTATATATTCTTCGTTCATCAATGAATATTAAACTCTTTCATATTAGTAATTTTCTGGGATCTTTTCGTTTTGAATCTAACAAATTCCCCATTCTTATTAGATATAGATATAATTTTTAAAACAACTGTCTTCTCAAAAGAATATGCCTGTCAGTTGACAACAATCATTTCAACAAGAACTTACCAGTAATATTGAATGACTATTCTTTTATTTTCACTAAAAGTCGTTTTCTTGTCTTTCTTAGATGATACTCCAACTGAACAAAAGATTGTAGATCAGCTACATCAATCACCGAAAGACGTAAATTATAAATATATCTACGAAAGCATTTGATACTATTTTCTCTCATTTCTATAGATCAATCGAACAATATATAATACTCCAACAAAACCCTCAGTCCTAAAGGAGAATCAAGCTGAAATCCATAGCCACGATGTTCAAACGAATGATGAAAGACCACCATTAGTCAACTTTTTGAGCTGTTACGTTAGTCTTACTCAGTATCAGGTAAATATTCAATACAAGACACCGAAAACATCCACTATGGTTCATTATCTCTTAAAAATAACTTCATTTTAGGAAGATAATAGTATCAATATTCCTGCTGTAAATACTCCAGAAGATCTTGAACTCGAGCTGCAGCAGTCACAAAAAGACAACGAGATACTATCATTATATAATGTAGATTCATATCTAGAACATAAGAATCCAACGAATACTATGATTATTATTGATGTACCATGATACAAAATCTAAAGATCTATGTTCTCGTCTTTGCTATCTAAAATATTTCTTTATACTGTAGTACTCTTTTGGATAATTATTTTATTCTGAAGTGTAGATCTTAACATTGCAGTTAACATGATTATTTTGTGTCTTTGTTTTTTGTGTTCTGTTCTATCCATATAATTATTATATATATATATATGTTCATTATTTACTGAATTTACTATATCGTTTCTAGATAAACTAGTACATTATTTTCAATAGCTATTATTATTAGCATGTCTTATTCACACAGTGTACCAAGTTTTGACCTTGAAAAGAGTAAGATCTTTGAAGAAAAAAAGATAAATGTCTTCAGTTTAAAAGTATGGCCAATAGATATCGATGTAGAACTACAATCAACTGTTCCAATCGAATCGAATCAAAAACACCAGATTCAAATACTAATATATTATCGACATGTAGTTCAAATGTGAATTTGAAACTTCCTTGTGCAATGAGAAGAACAACAGTAGCTCTTACTTCATCTCTAGCATTACCAGGAGTAGATATTGTTATCTACGAAAGTACCGATGAATATTAATCGTAGACTTTCATTGAATTCTAATATGGTGGAAGTAATTCTATGTGGAACTTTATTTTGTATTGTAACATATTGCATTGAAATATTTTTGAAAATACCACATAATAAATATGTATCTATTTCTCTTTCATTGCATTGATTGTAGTTAGGAGGATGTCATAAATAGTGAACATGGTTTAAACCTACCGAATACACGTGAATGTCAAGAAACAAATAAAGATGATACGAACTTACATACTATGACTGATAGTTTTCTTTACATTGCAGATAATCTTCATGTTTGCTTGGCTATATCAGCATTAGCATGGTGATCAAATTATGTTGATCACCCTTCAAATGAAAAGAGACATGGTGGATTAACCAGTATCCATACAAATCGAAATGGGTGTAAATGCTCATATTTCCACAAGCTCAGCATACATGAGTAACTGCAATGCTTCATCGAGTTGATTATGGTAATCATGCAGACTAAAGTGTTGTTATTTTGATTAGTCAAACCTTTCATTTGATGAGAAATATCCAGCAATAAATAAATATCTCATGTATTGATATATAGAATGATAGATATGAATCAGAAGATGAATATAAATTTGTTATCATTATTTTTTAATTTTAATTCTAGATTTTATTTTATTTTATTTTACAATGCGTAATTTATCGTTACACGACGAGAACGATTCAAATCCTAGCACAATAAAACAACACTCGGTAATAATCCATTTCATAATAGTCCATTTATACTAGTATTTTCCTTCTTTTTTTCTTAAAGAAATATCGAGCAATGTTCGATTACTCATTGTCAACACCCTGGTATCGAATAACAGCTGGGCCATATTCGAAACAAGTTGATAAAAAGCACAAACTTCTTAAACATCCATTTCTAATTCAATGGAATCCGATGGACAGAATCGAACATCGTAGAAATCATAGTACGATTGACTCAAATCCAAAGCGAAGAAAAATAGACGATTAATTGAGTTTTTTTCTGTTATCTTTTCCTGCTATGCTCTATAAACTGTGTTACAATGAACTGTATATTTATAGAATAAAAAATAAATACCGTATCATTTCTCTTTCTTTTGTAAACTACGGAAAAGGGTGAACAGGAACCTCTTTGCTGGTAGTTTTCTGTAGGACATATATTCAATGTGGAATACACACAAGTCACATACGAGTGCTATTTGCAATTATGCTTCTATACTTTTATAAAAATATAAAAATAAATTAGGAATACTTCTTGAAAGGTGAGCACTCAAAGCATTTCCTCTTTTATATTCTAGATCATAACATCTATAAATCGATGCCTTCATCAAATCAAAGATCAACAAGTACAACTAATCGACCATTCACTATTGTTCTTACTAATAATTCAGAATTGATGCAACATACTTGTACATTTCAATTCCCGGTAAACTATAATAATTTCTTTCCACAGATTACACATCAAAGACACACAATACATCCAGTTCAAAATGGTGCAAACAACAACAATGATGATATTCCTGAACAGTTATTAAATAATCTCTTAGGACTTGAATTGTGAGATGTAGCTCGTGATTATCTTTCTCGAACATCGTGATCTTATCCATTTCAATGTGTATATGATATGCCCGATATTGAAACACAACAATCGTGATGTCAAGAATATTTAATTTCGTTTAGTTTGCATTTTTCTCTGAATTTTGTCTTTATATATGTCTAATCTACATTGATCATTGTATCACTATTACATTATTGATGGAGGCGAAGCAATATTGATTTTTGACTCGTACGATAAATAAAAAGAAACTTGGAACTTCGACTATCAGAGCATAAACAATTATTTATTGTAGATTATCGATTAAAAAGAATGGCCTCATGGAATCGATCATTCATTTATGGTCAGCCAACAACAGCAATTACACAGTCACGCTATTTTTTGATTACGATGACTAATTATCCAAATGTATTGTTACGTACACAACAGTATCAAGAACCACCGATTCAGGTACTATGAAATGACTATGTAGACAGTCATCTCAAAAACTAGAAATATAAAGCTTGATATTTACGTTCTGTTTATTTTATTCTAGCAATATATACAACACTATCGGGGTGCCATATTCATACCCAATACATCCATTCGAATCGGCATCGATGGTTCGGAACAATATGAAAGATTCTTATATACTACATTAAGATTTGAATTAGAAGAATCAATTCGAACGTATCTTCAGCGAACCCAAAGATTATATCCAGTTAATTTGGTTTTCGATCTATCGAACATTAACCAACAAAGATAATTTGATGAGTGAACAATCTTCGTTCAAACCTTTGTTATTGCTATTATTCTTCATTTTTCTTCGTGTGCACATATATGTACTACTGTAAAAACTACTAATCTAGATTAGAAATAGAAACTAAAACATTATTGTATTCGAGAATATCTTCGTTCTAGCTCAAACCTTATTTTCTATTGTTTATTTTTCTAGATTATTATTTTCATCGAACAATGACATTTATGGATAAATAGAGCTCGAATTCTAATGAATACAAATGATGGACTAAAATATACCTTTTATTGGTTTTCCAATGATATTTTTTGAAACAATCTAAATAAAAGCATCTATAAGAATGTTAAATAATATGTGGACATTGATTCAATTTGTTAGATTTTTCAGGATTATTTTAGATATTAAAAGTTCTTGTGTGATTTATTTATGGCTGCAACAAATAATGATCCCATTTCATCCATCAACAAAAGTGTAAGTGTAAATTCTTTTCTTGTGGGTGATGATTTTTTACTGATATTATCTGTATTAGATAGATACAATCGAAGGATTCGAGGATATCTTTGACATAATCGACGATGATAATGATACATTTGAATATACAATCGCAGAGTTGAATAAATACTTCATTTCTGGTCATTTGAATTCAATTCCAAATGAAGAAGAAATGACCGAAGTAAAAATATTTCTACAAAGAATAAACAGCCCAAAAACAAATCATATTTTCTTTTCATGTAGGAAATACAAGAAGAAGCGATTTTGCCACAAAAGTTTAGTCAAGTATCAACAGCAAGTGACGATGAAGAGAGATCATTTGTAACTAATAAACGACAACGGTCGAATGTCGCATCTAGTCCAACTATTAGTTCAAAGAAAAGGAAAATAACTAGTAATAATAATAATAATAATAATAATGATACTGATATTTCTACAACTGAACAATGCCAAATACCACACATCTATTGATACAGAATAAATTATTTGTTCATATGGCTCGAACCATCATAAAAACAGTTAGATATATTACTATGAATGATATCCAACAAATGACTCTTTTAATGCATCAAATAACTACTGTTCAAATAGATAGAGAAATCATGAAAGCATATTTACATTCAGTGAAGGGTACATTGAGAGAAGCAGAATGCCATTTCATTGAAGTTGGTCGACGTTTTTGGCCCATGCAAGTTCAATCATTGATGTTAACACAACATAAATTAACCATGAATGATACAGATACTACTAGTAAAACAACAACACCGATGGAAATCGATACAAAAAATCAACAGATTATCTGTGAAAATCTACTTAATGAACATTTACAAAAAAAGAAACGACAAATTGAATACTATGAAAAAGAGCTTGATGAAAAACAGAGTACTCTTATCAGATTTACATCAACGATACAAGAAGCAATCGAAATTCATGTTCAAAAATATGGAATAAAGGCACTTGAAATGAAACGAGATTTAAAATTAGCATTAATCCACTATGATTATGATTCAGAAATGCTGCAACGTGAATACTTCCAAGAGCAGCCAAATAATTATCAAGTGAAGAAAATTTTAATCTCCTAAAATATTAATAAAACCATACTTTTTGTGTCGTTTAGATTGAAGTTGCTAAATGTCTTTCCACTGCGAAAGTTGAAGTAGAAAAATCAAAACGAACTTTATTGGAACTGAAGTATCGAGTCTTTTACAGTAAGCCGTCTGATTCATTCGATTCTTCTGGAACATTGATGCCAACATTAAATCATGATGACCAACGCCTATTTGATAAACATGAAAAAGCGATTCAAAGAAGGAAATTAGATTTAATGACTGTTAAAATAGCAGAAGCAGAAACAAAATTCTATCAATGTCTAAAAAGATTCGATCATGAATTAGCTACTATGTGGAATAACCATCGTGATCTTGTGAAAAATCAAGGAATGACTACAACATTAACTAACTTGATCGAAAATCGTTTAAAAAATATTACTGATCGATGGAGAGAGATATACAATTATAGAATTAACAATTATATTCGAAATTCCTACGACAATTTAGATTCAATCAATACAAATGAAAATGGTCAAAAATCGAACAATAGTGGATTTTCATCTTTTCTAATTATTGATGCTATACATCAATTCTCTGAAAAACAACTACAATTGTTAAATCGATGGCCAACTTATGTTCCACCTTGTCAAACATCAATATTATCTTCGTGTCATTCTATGGATGACATTGTTGAAAGAAAATATGCACCATTAAAACATCAATTAAATAGTCTGTTTTCAAAGCATCATATTAATGTTGCATTGTCTTTGAAAATTCAACAGAAGATCAGTGATCAATTTGCAGATTCTTTTTCAGTACCAATACCTTCGAATCTTCATCAGCGTGCTCTCTATGAAGATCGCTTGATTCTATCGATTCGATATTATTTGAAAAAAAATAATCTCATTCTTCGAAGAACTGCTGACAATATGAATACGTTCTATTTGGGAAATCGCCAAGAGTTTGAAACAAAAGCGTATGATTATGTATCAAAATCAGATGCTTATAAGGTGCTATTGAAGAAAGATAAAGGCAATGGTGATCAAAAATGGCAAACTGAATTGAATCAAATGGTCGAATCTATGAATTTATTATTGGAATCATTGAAAAACCATGAATTCCTTAATGTCGATCTATATAATGGATTATTAGATGATGCAAGTAAAGTGAAATTACCATGTTTGTATTTCTTACCGGATGTTTCTAAAGTAACGTAGAGTTGATTCTGTTCTTTATCTATTGCATATATATATTCTTCTTCAAATAGGAAAATGAAATTTCATTAGTACCCTACATTACATCACAACATAGTGCAACATGAAGAATGAGTAAATATCTAAATGAATTACTACGATCATTTGTCGATAAAATCCTATCAACAACAACAACATTTCGTGGTGAACCTGATTTCATGTATCAATTATATGATCATATTTTTACAAAGCATGAACTTCAGTCTACAACTCTGTTTTATGCCATAAAAATTACTAATTATTATACATTGAATACACATAAAAATATGATCGATATAGTTGGTTACTTCTTGGAAGATAATTTAGTACCCAATAAACTTGAACAAGCTACAATTCAGAACATTAAGAATCTATTACATATATTCCTCTATAATAATGTATTCTATTATAAAGATCAAATATATGCATTAACAAAAGATAGTCCAAATACGATGCCATTATCAGATACGTTGTCGAATATTTATGTATTTGTATGGCAAAAACAAATCTTAAAACAGCTACAGCTAAATAACGAATTCTTTGGAAGGTAATAAATCTTCTCAATATATATAGCGGTATGCTTCAGTTGATTTGACTTTTATAGATATAAAGATCAAATATTTTTCACGTGGAATAATGGGAATGAAGAAAAACTTGGTAGTTTTTTACAAGCTATAAGAGACAAAAGTCCTAATGTGCAATTCCAGAAATTGATTGCCTCAAGTGTACCATTCTTGAATGCATTTGTTCAAAATCAAAATGGCAAATTATTTAGTCGAATTTATCGTCATCCACTTATTCAAGGTTATTCATTACCCTATGAAGTGGGTCATGCAAAATTAGCTCATAGCGATTGGCTTCGATCGGTTTTAATTCGAGCTGTTTGTTATTGCTCGTCAGTCTAAGATTTTAATCTCGAACGTATTTATCTTGAACTAAGTTGTCTTACCAATGGTTATTCATTACGATTTGTTGAAGCTCATGTGCAACATTTCTTTAATTTTTTTCATCTTCATCCAATGCGTTATTCAAGAGACCAAATCATGTATAACAAATTTCGTCATAACTGGTTCAATTATATTAAGATCCAACATGAACTCTCTGATCAACTTCAACAATTTGATGATAAGGGTTAGTTAATTCATTTGAATTATCTTTATGAATATGGTGCGAGGTGTAAATTCAATGAGCAATTTCATCGTATTTTGTCAGAATATTTTAATCAACATCCAAATTTATCAATATCGAAGTGTGAAATTCTACTAAACGCGATAAACGTACATTCTTTAAATGTTCTATTATCTAACCAGAAATCAATGGTATCATAGATTTTTTTGAGTATATGTATTAGTAAAACCTATGATGTTGATATTCGGTATAAATAAATAAAAACACCGTTTATTGACTTGTGTGTTTCTGCTGATTTAAAAGACTCTCCTATGCTAGAACGTTTATATAGAACATTTTCTAGATCAATTCTAATTATCACGTTCTTTTTTTTATAAAACGTCAGTGTCCAAACAAAGAACAGCTGTGTCAAAACGCGTATTAGATATTGTGTTAAGCATATTATAGGTATTTACTCCAATAAATAATTATGAAATTTATCTTATAAATCAATCAACATCTCCTATGTGATTACATAATTCGTCTGAACTAGCTAGTAAAACAACTGAATTTACTATCGACACAAAGCATCATTATTATGCAACAACAATCAATAGTGTTATTGGTTCAAATAGAACATTTACCGCATCCGCGCGGGACGCTATTCTGGTTGATAAAATCGCTTTTAACGGTAATTTTCCATTCAACCAATACTCTATTTTCATTTTTTAATATGGACTTCTCACAGCAGAAAAGCTGAATTAGATAAATGATAACGATATACAAAAAAACAACTTTTTAAATTGGCATAATAATATACTGAAGCAAGAATGTGGTATTCGGTCAATATCTCATACTGATGTATGCTACAAAACACAGCGTTTATGTTCAATGAATTCCCCAGATAAAAGCCTAACAGAAAGCAATTGGAGTCGGAATCTTGATTCTAAATTAATAAATACTTGCCTTGGACTAAATCGGAAAGATAAAAATAACTTTTTTCATGTCTTTTAGGTCGATCTCTTGTATTGTTTAAAGCACAACAAAACTTGATTTTTATCATTGTTATTTTTCATGTGCACTATGTATTCACTGTTTATTTTTTTATGGAATATCTTAATCAAAATAAATACAATATAGCTCTTTTCAATGCAGATATCATTTATAATATGTAAATCCTTTTCAGAAACTATGTCAAAGTGTTCACAGGACCAATATCGAAAGGAGACAACCACTAATAGAAAGTAGTGAATCTTTCATTTTCAGTCGACTCTATTTTCGATTCTTCTAGATGAATTTTCTGTAAAACAAGATAACAATGATCAACAACAATTGTCATCGATTCAAGTAAGCTTAAAAAAATATATCTACGATTATAATATGATGAAGTTTTCTGTCTCTCTTGCCTAGTCATATTCATCATCGAATGATACTCCAACAAAAATATCTACACTAACAAAAAAAGAAGATATCATTCATAGTCAAGAAGTTCAAGCAGCCGATGATATGCCACCTTTGGCAAGTCTTTTGAGCTGCTTTGTTAGAATAGAACGATGTCAGGTAAAATGTCTACATGATAAATACAAAAACAACCGCAATATTTCACTTGCTTTTAAAAATTCCTTTTCAGGTAGATAAAGATATCTATATTCCAGGTAAAAATCTTGAAGGGAATCATGAGCTTCAAGAGCAAGCAACTGAAAAAGAACAACACAAAACTACATTATCAGTAGAAACGAAAGGAACACTATCATTATACGATGCAGACCCATATTTGGAAGATAATAATTCAATGAACAATATGATGATTATTGGTTCACCATTGTCGCAACCACTAAATTTTGATACAATGGAATAGGGATAATGTCATTAATTCATTGAAATGTTCATTTCTATAACTATTTTGGCATGTAGTGTAGATATCAGATCAAATCATCATGTGTTTTCTGCCACTATTTGTCTTTTTTTCTTGCTTCATCTGTTTTCCATATCACTAGTACTCCTATATTTTTGTTTTACTACACATTCTGCATGTTACTTGGTTTATTGATTCATTCATGTTATATTCTAAAAAAAAACAATCATTGTATTGTAGTATCCCAGATGTTTTGCCGAATCTATCATATTCAATATCCATTTGGAATTTATTTGTATCGATAGACCTTCCTTCTACAATAGGAAGAACAACAGCAGCCATTATTCTATCTCTAGTATTTTCCGGAGTTGGTGTAGTCATCTACAAAAGAATTAAGGAATAAGAGTTTTCTTGATAAATCATACTAGAGTTTACATACTCTGCTGGAGAACATTATTTATTTGTTGTTGTGTTATCTTTGCACTTTTTTTATGAAACTATTTTCGTAATCGAAATCGCCTCTAATTATGCATATATATATATTGACTTTATTCATTCTAGATTTAAATCTAATCTTTGACTAAATAATTAATAAATGAAGCAAAGCAACGACAGATATAACCTTTTTCATGAAAGCGATCTGCTGTTGCAAGAGGGTCAACATGACACAGTGGAAGTGATATCACCAGCACAGATACATGGTGAAGAATCAACAGATATTGACAATAAAAAGCCTAAATGTCATGGAAATAAGAAATTACAGCGCTTCAAACGAAGATGGAGAATCTGTGGTTTGAATGAAGAAGAAATTGTGACATTGATTAATACAAAAGGTCATGATATATCTGAACAATCATTAAACGAGTCGATGATAAATGATCAAATTGAAACGTTCAACAAACGAAAAAGAAGCTCATCAAAACAAAACCTATCAAACAAATCTTTAATATCAATGAGCCAGTCATCCATGTCACAAGGAGTTTTAAAAAAATGAAGAATTCTCAGATTGAAACGAAATCATCTATTGATAATAATAGCAATCGCTTGAATGAAAATGATGATATTTCTTTTTATAAGTCATCGCGGTACTTGAAGATGCCACGAAAGTTTCTTTTGAAGTCATTACGCCTTCAATTGAATTGCTCTATAAAAAGAAAAAAAGAACAACGATTTACACTTTCACGACTTGAACTATTTGACAAACAATTTTGTTTTCATCAAATTCATCATTTGTATCAAAAGTATTTGGATTTTGGTCTGCAGTATCAGATCTGGCCAGTCAGTTGAATCTACTTTGTTTCAGTTCATATAATAGTATTACTTTCATTTACAGAATGATACTGTTCAAATAATGGAATCAAATGAAAATGATAGTATTCAGAAATCGCTAGAAGAATATTTGATACTGTTGAAAAGCAGAATCAATCAGCATGAAAACGAATTAATGATGCAGTTATCATCTTGTCCGACTACATTACATTCTCTAGAGATGATAGATCAGAGATTGAAAGAATTTGTTCGTTTACGTCATGTTGATTTAGTGAGAACAGTCAACTATCAAAAACATGAATTAAAAGACATTATCTATGAAAAACGATTGTTTAATCAATTATCTTCTTACCACCTAGCTGAAGTACAAGTGAAAATAACGCATCGGATCTTTTCTATTATTGTTTTATGTTGTCTAGCACCAAGCAATCGATCAGATCACCACTATCCGCAAGAAGCAGTTAAAGATTTTCGAAGATTTGACTATATTCGAACAACGAATCTTATGCCATTCATTACCAAAAAGATTTGATGACATTCCAATACTTACATATCAAAATTTATTTGGAAATGAAGCTAATAAAATTATGCAAGAATTGAAGCGTCGAAAACTTAACGACCAGCTGAAAAATTATGAATTGAAACTTCAGCATTATGAAGATTTGTATCAAACAGAAATCAATACATTTGAATCTAAACTCATACAAACAAGCTTAAATCATCAACATATTCAAGCAGATATATATTCATGACTTTATTGAAATGCTATTTGAGTCATTATACCAATCGATTAATACGTCAAATTCGTTACAAAGAAGCATGTGTCCATGTAAAATTAGTACGTCAGCATCGTCGTCATTTATTATCGAAGCAGCAAATAGTCGATGTTTATCCACAAATCATTGTCGACGTGTCTAAAATATCATCGAATCGAATTCAATTAGATTATCTTTCCAAAAGTGGTAAATCGATACCTTTCTTTTATGGTATTATCTCAATCGTTAATTTATTCTTATATATTGATGTCCGGATACGTTTTCTATTTCAAGGACCTAATTATATCAGATCAAATCAAAGTTCTCTTCATTCTTATAAACATGAAGAAAAACATGTGCAGCAAGAACATAAGAACATTATGAATGTGATAACTCGTTATCTTATCCGTGAGCATCATATTCCACTAACAGCAACAATTATCAGAGAGTTTTCTCAACACTTGGAAACAAGTCTACATCAACAATATATGATTCCATTGTCTTATCTAAACATATATCGAACACGAAAAGAATTCAAACTAGTGAAATCGATTCAACATAGACTAAAGAAAGGAAACTATATTCTTCGCGAAACAGATAAAAGTGGAATTTTTCATATTGGCAATTCAGTTGATTATGAAAAGAAAGNTCTTGATGTATTCATTCATAACAGTAAAGGAGCTTTAAAAACTTCAGTGTATCATAAAGAAGCAGCTGAGCCGTATGTCGTACCATTTGGATCAGATCACCCTGGTCATGTTTTCCGAAACACTATTGATGCTGCTATTACGAAAGCAGTTCGTTATTCAACAACTTTATCTCAATTCGAAGAAGAAATACGACAAATGAAACTCATGTTTCTCTATAACGGGTATGTTCCCTGTATTCATTTATGTTTTTCACTCTTTTTATGTGACTTATAGGTACCCGCCAAGACATATCGATCGGCAGCTCACTACATTATTCAGTAAATATTTGTCCATATATTTCATTTTGCCTATGCTCAATAACTCTGATGACTTCGATTATTTACGTCATCAGCTATTGACAACATCAACAGATAAAATATATAATAGAACAGTCAAAAGCTCAACTACCGATCAAACCAGTGACAAAAATATGCAAAATCAGCTTGTGCAACCTACAGACAACAACGAAATAACAAAAAGCAAAAGTCTCATCATTCATAAAAGACATGAGCAAAGACTCACCCAAAATCAATATCATATTCAAGGATTGTGGATGCGTACTTTTCATGGAACCGACGTCACCAATACTGCTCTAATTTTCGGTACTTGTTTGAATCGCAACTTGAAACAAGAACTGATGCCAAAGATGATCAAATCTAAACGACGTGCGGCAATCAGCCAAGAGATCACAACGCAACATGAGACTGGTAAACAAACATAAAACCTTCAAGCAAAACTAACCAGCCACTAACTTGAGTCATTCGGAATTTTATACTGTGATTTAAAAATAAATAAAACATATCTCAATTGAAAATAACACATGAATTGTAATAGTAGATCTTAAAACTGAACAAATCTGCAACTAAGGCACAAAATATCATCGCCCTAATAGCTCGTTCTATAGCAGCATCGTCACGAATGTGCATCTGATTCCACTCCAACAACTATTATCATAAAATGATCTCATCATTCACCTTTCCAGTACACCAGCATATCATGTGAATAAAAATGTCAACTTGGTAGCTTCTTACTCATACACAGTTAATTATCAGAAATAGACAACGTCACGACACCCTATGCAAAAATGCAACGATAAATAATTCCGAAGTACTGAGCAGTCATTCCCAATACAATTGCTTCTCACATAATTTCGATATCCCAGTATGACTCCAATGACAATGACGTTCCTTCCTCAGAATTCATTTTGAAAAAAATCAATAGGATGCATCCAAATGCCAAACGAATAAGTCATTCTTCTCATTTTCTCATAACTCAAATACTTCCGAAAAATTCAGCTACCAGATGAGACCGCTACGCAAGGGCGAGACAGGGTATAGCTTCCACTCAAAACAAGCTATTCATTACGCTACCGATTGGTCAAAGAAATATTTACAGTTGTGTTTTATGCAATTCTTGGTAACACTTTGATTTCTACAAACATTGAGTAGTTTATCTGTGATCTATCGATCAATGGAACAACTACCAATACAGAGCCATCGTTCGTACTACAAAATCACCCTATTCAACGATAACTAATATTGTTTCAAATTTTCTTAATGATATTAAAAATCAGAATTCAGATTAAACAACATGTTCGTTTACCTACTCGCACTCATCGAACAGTAACAATAGTATTAAAGCCTTCTGATGAGACCCTTAAGCAAGGTCGAAACGCGTCACGGTTAGCTTTAAAACACACCCACACCCGAGACCCAGCGTGTTGGTTTGTATCCTTCAATAGAGATATAGATAAACACGTTCAATAATAATTCATTAATGTATAATTCTCAAAAAGTCAAATCTGAAAAACTGGTTTGATGAAACAATCTTGACTTAAACCAGAGATTACACGCAAGTTCAAATGTGAAAAGCAGAACCAATGTGAAAAAATAAGTGAGAAGAAGAAAAGACAAAAAATATATACAATTGAAGAAATATAACATAGTAGTAGAGCGTCGGGGTAGCTCAATTGGTAGAGCAGCCGACCGGTTATCGGAAGATGCGTGGTTCGAGTCCGGCTCATGACAGTTCTCTTTTGCTATTTGAATATATAAATAAATTGTATGTATGTATGTCCTTTCTTCACACCCACGCTATGCTATGCAACCATTGAATTGTACTAATCTATCGCTGAAGAAGCGAGAGTCGAGCCCCAGCGTGTTGGTTTGTATCCTTCAATAGAGATGTAGATAAACACGTTCAATAATAAGGCGAAATCAAACTCTGCATTTATTTCAATTAATTTTTATTCAAGTACATTAATTATATCGTTAATTTTCGACACAAAAGTTGGTTGCTGAAAATCAAAGATTGAGACTAGCAGATTGAACTTGTCTTTTCGTCAAAAGATAGACCAATCTGTTTTCCATTGATTTAAAAATATATATCTATTACTTCTTTTTGGAATGAATGGATCTGTTATGTATCTAGCTCTTGTTTGTGATTTTCGAATCATTAGAACAGACTCTATATTTAATATAATCAAAGCCGTCTGATGAGACACTTAACCAAGGTTGAAACGCGTAACGGCTAGCTCAAAAACACACCCACGCCCTCAGCCAACTGATGAGTCCTTTAGCAGGGACGAAACGCGTCTTGGTAGCTATTACACACCTATACCGTGCTATGGATATAGGTTCATTTGGTGACGACAAATGTACCGGGTGCGCATGCCGGGTTGGCTGTATGATTTGTGGAATGCATATGAAAATATGACCCACACCTCACACACCCAATCATACGAGAATAAGAATTTCTTTTTATATATATTGTTCAAAGTTGTATGATTATGGATGCTATAAAATATCCAATAAAGTTTTTATTACAATAAATCAGGTGCAATTCAAAAGTCAAAAGAATTCAGTTCTAGTCGATTAGCTTGGACGTAATAAAAGAGTAGAAATAATTAAAACAATGATACTGATAAGATTGATTGGTGATCGTAATGTGCCGATATTACATACAACCGATTGACAATCATCAAATTTAACCTCGAACGAATTATCATCTTCGACTCCTTTGACACCAACGTAGAGAAACTCTGATTTTGTATCGGGTTGGCTAATCACTATTTCCATTTCATCACTGGACGCGCGTGTTTCCATTGAATGCGATTTGAATAATGAAACAAATCTTTCATAGAAACTTGATGTCTTTGTTTCATAATCAATAAAATCTTGTGGGTCTTTCGGATTTCGAGTATTGAAAGAATAAAATAGCTTGACTTTACCGTTAAACAACTTGACTGTGATCTTTATTTTGTTACCAATTATTTCAATTTTAATTTTTAAAAATTTATATTTATCTTTACCAATAGTACCATTTACTGTTGTATTTCCTGGTAGAGGAACCGGCTCTGAACATGTTTTTGATGTAAACTGATTTATATTTTGCTCCAGTGCCGCATAGTTAGCAATTGGAAAGTAATTCTCCGTCATTGGTGGCGTACAAATAGCATGTAATTCAATGAGGTTGAGACTTGAGCCAACTCCAACGCTAACCAAATGAATACCTTGATCTTTTAAAACTGCAGCCGCGTTTATAGTATCATATTGGTTGTTACTTGCACCGTCAGTTATTACAAATATGACCCGTGATGCACCTTCTTCTAGTTTTCGAAGGCCATTGCTTAAAGAAAAAACTCTATCCATTGCTTGAAGAGCTGCAGATGTTTGCGTACTTCCTCCATTGTACACTGATGTATTAACTACTCGAATCTTTTCTTCAACAGTATAATCCCTATTAAGATATGTCAAAACTTGGGCGTTACTTGAATACTTGACAATGCCAACATGCGTTTTATTTGGACCAACATTAACTTGCCGAAGTAACTGACCAACGAATATTCGTTGCTTTTGAAAATCAGCCGTACCGATGCTACCACTAGCATCTAGAACAAATCCCAAATCCATTTTAAGCTCTTGGGAGCACGAATCCACGCAACATCGAATATGAGAAGGACTATCAGGGCATTGTGGACCTATTTCACCAGTGCATCCACAAATTTCGCCTGATTCTTCAAGACCTTTTATACAATAGGGTGTACAAAAACCTTGATGTGTAGCATTGAACTGACACTTTTGCCCTTGGCCAGGATATAAATCGCCACCGCATTCCAGTCCTCGTAAAAACTTTGCATATTGTTTAGCTGCAATGGGGAGCTTCTCAATACCACCAGTTATCTTGAACCTGTTTAAACGATTAACAATAAAATATTAATCTTATACAAAATTTTCACATACCATAGCACGGAAAATCTAAGGAAGGTACCATCAGCATATTGTGTTAAAGGCGTTCCTAAAGACATATAGAATTCGTTATATGGTGATTTTAGTCAAATAAAGAAATATTATGAAAACTATTCAAAGGTTCACTTACGGTTTCATTTTCTGTCTGAAAATGTGGATAAGGGTACTTCTATTTGTGACACCGACATCCACCGTTGAAAGCGTCACTCATGTCTGCATCCTCATCCACACTTTTATCCGCATTAATCCTCTTATCACAGTCGATATTTGTAACTTACCATTTTGCAAATTAGGCTTTTTCCACATTGTAGAAGCAATTATCATTGCATTTTCTATGATTGCTGCTGTTTCTGGTTTTGTTAAAGTTTGATACTTTGCCATTAACTTTTCGAACTCTTCATACATAGTTTTCCCACGAAGACCAAATAGTCCTCGACGGCGAAATCGGGATCCGTCGCCCGTTTGCGAATTTCCATATTTCTTGTCATCACTAGCAAATTCATTAGCTGTACCAATAGCTTCGTCATGCGTAAAGTCGTCTGTCATTGTAGCTGCAATGGCTAAGAATGCAGCCTTTGCTTGACAATTATTGCAGATACCGGCATCTGAAATCGCTTTACTAAGAACTTGTCCAAGGAAGTTTCCACGAGTTGAATTGTATAAAGAAGTAAAAGTGCTCTTTGACAAACATTGCCAGCCTGTTGTTGGCAATTTCGCTGGAATGCAACAGCTTTGAAGTTCACAAGTAGGACTGTCTAGTAGAGCTCCTTCACAATCCGCAGCTACTGAGCAGTTACCTTTGATGGATTCGTCATATCGACCATGGCATTCTCGTCCATCAACGTAAGAAAAAAGTATAGCGAAAATTAAGAAAATCAAAGCCTTCATTTTGATCAACTTAAATTGTCTTGCGTTTATTTCGTTTCAATATATACCTGCAGCAATGAGGTATTTATTGTAGATAAAAACTAAAGGTATCTTCTCCTAATATTTATTTCGTTGTCAAGAGTGTGTCAAACGATCTTATCTGACTCCTTAAAGGGAAATAAAAAATATTTCGTGTGCGAGGGAGGAGCAGGGGTGGTAGAGAGCAAACACGCCCTCACTTATCATGAAGCAATCAAATGTCAACTTTGTTATGTGCAACAAATTTATGGTTGTTTTTCTTTATCGTCTTGCTATAAATTTTAAATTGATAAGGAGTCAAAGATTGCTGTCCTGGGGTGTGGGTGTGAATGTGGATGTCCTCGCAGGTGACGGCTATCTACACCTGCATTCCATACACGCACATTGGCACCCACGATCACAACCAGATCGAACCACCAACACCTCGCACTCATCGGTGTATGTTTTGCATTATTCTAGTCTCATCGAACCCTACACACTGGTGAGATATCGACAAAACGAAGTAGGTTAGTTGGAGATCTTTACTTGTTAGTCTCGTACCCTTACGTGTTTTCTAGAAAGATTCGCACAATTTTGAGATATGAACCTTCAAAAAGTTTCATTTTTATGTTGTTCGACCAGCAGTCAGTTAAAAATTCTGCAGTGAGTATTTCGTGTTCCAAAATGCTCACCAAAACATCATGAATTCTTATCTTATCCGTTGGCTGTGATACAATATGTCTTCAGCGTCACATGAGTTATTCACAAAGAAAGATAAAAAAATGGATTGAAATAGATGCTACTGTTCTTCTTGAGAGAAAATTCGATGCTCTTGCACATCGCATAGTTGACTAGTGGGCTTCGTTTGCATAGTAAATATTTGATAAGAAAATCGATAATCATGTACTTAGTCAATTTTTATCAATGGATTTGTCCAACTTCCAAAGAAAGAGACAGTCGATAGACAGCTGAAGTGAGATTGAGCGGTAAATGTTGTAGTGCAGTTTGTGACACTTTGATGTAAGCCGATTTCTTAGACACTTTTATATATCGTAACTAACACTAGTATGGTCAGACGAAACTTCTATAAGTTTGTATCAGCACTCGAAGTCAGGCTAATTTTTATGGCTTAGTCCGACTCTTACTGCGGACCAAGATTGTTCGTGTCCACCCGGTTCGACTCCTACTTATTTGAGCCCAGTCCTTTTGGTCTTAGCAAATCGAACTCTGTGCGGTGGTTTTACCGAACTCGTAAACAATTTATAAAATTTGACAAATAAAACCTATTTTTTATCATAGTTTAAAATCAAAGGAAATTTACATTTAAGCTAAAATATCAGATTTGAATTGGGTTAAAAACACAACCATGTGGACTATTTGTCTTAACAAAATAATCGATCCGAATCTAATTCAGCGACTCTTTTGCTTGAGTTAGTATCAATTGGTATCGTATCTGAAGCATGCAATGCATTTTAAAGTCTTATAATGCTGTAATTACGATTTGCTGTGCAGAAAACTCTGCCAAAAAGGACCGAAGGTTTAGTTTTTAATTTGTGGCGTCAGAAAAACATGCTTCAAACCCAACATCAATAAAACTGATCAAAAAGTTAATTAATCTTCACTTAATCGAGTGAAAAACTCCGTGATTCAAATCGATTTTCCCATTATGAGAAAAAATTGTGATTCCGACTGCCTGACAAAATTTCAGACACACCGGGCCTATCCCATTGTGATGAGACCATCCGACCCAGAACGAAAATCTCTCCGAACCAAGTGACTGATTGCGAGGCCTGCCTCAAACAAACGGGGTTTGGTGGGTGAAGGTGTGAACGTAGAGAAGTATCCAAAGCCCACCCACATCCACACAGCTACACTCTCACTCACCCACACCCACCCACACCCAAACACTCGACATGTTATAACTTCCAAATGGATGCATATTTTAAGATAAGTTATTAAATGTGCTTTTGAAATTCTATGTTACGTTCGCAGAAACTCAAAAAATAACAGAATGCTACTATAAGCAAGAAAAGTTTTTGGCATGGATGTTGGAGATGAAATTAATTTTTTCGCAAATTTCAATCGCAAAACTTTCTTTATCAAGGTTCATTTTTGTGACCCAATATTATGCTCCGTAAGTTTAATTTGGGTCCAGTGCTCTGAAGCTGATTTGAAACATATAGAAAACTCTTGGCTAGGCTATAGACTGAAAGCCAAACCAGAACTCAAAATGATATGGTACTCTTAACTACGTCAATTTCCGAATGAAGTTCTTTGTGCATTATAAATTATTTTACCACTGTCATATCAATATCATGCAAGAAAAAGAGAAAAACTTCATTATTATAGATGTACCAGATCTGTATCAATCCTTGTCTCACTATAAGAGACTGACACCTGCACCAGAACTAGGACTGCAAGAAAACCAATTGCTTGTATTAGAACTGAAATTAAAAGTCAAATATTCAGAAATTTTACACGAATTACCTTCTAAATCATTTCAATCTGAAGATAATTTCAAGAGAGAAAAACAAAATAGTGCTATTCATCAACTAATTAAAGGAATGAAAACATGAATCGATTTTGGAATAGTATTGTTCCAGACCACCAGGAAAAAACTTTTCTCAGTACTGAGACCGAAACAAAATTGACCAAGACGATAGCAAAAAGTTTGTTTTTGCGCATCCATTTTTACGAATCTCAATCTTCAATCTAATCCAATCATTTTCAATATTCGTAGTATCACGCATATAACACAAATATAAAATATTCAAAATAATCTGTTTGATTCTGAAACTCTTGCAAAGAATTACTAACCAAAAATAAGTAAACAAATACTCAATTTTTTAAATAAGTTTAGTTTTGTTTTTCTTCCTACACGTTGCGTTTGTTGTTTTTAAAAAAATTAACTTCTTGCTTTCGCCGCATGACAACACTATCTATTTCGTTTTTATCTACGTCGCCTTTTCTTTTGAATTTCATTTTAGATAATGACTTTGTTAATAAGCACTACACAGCAAGAGCCGACGATTCACGTAAATAATAGAGGACTACTAGCACCAAACTAAAAGATCTGATTCTCATCCCATAAAAACTATTTATAAATGGAGTACACCGATCCATATTAATGGTAGAAGGCTGTAGAAGTGGGTGTTGCTCTTTTCCTAATCTGCACGCTACAGTCACAGCCACATTCGTCAAGATAATTTTCAACTATAAAATAGAAGTGTGTGAGTGTAGGTGTGGGTCAGCCTGTATGAAGAGCCTCACCCATACCCACACCCAGCCCTGTTTAGCACATGTTTGATGTTTCAATGTGTACGTTTAGTGTGTATTTTTATGTTTTATGCCTATTTGAAAAATGTTTACTAAAACACGGCAACTCAAGTATACAAAGAGTAACGCTTGTTTAAATGATTCGGGTTTATGTTCGACGGAACATTATGTTTTTTCATTGTTACAATATATATTCGCATTAGTATAGTTCTGTTATAAGAAAGCAAAAACAAATTCTGTTGGAAATACAGAATAAGAAAGATTCTCCTTCTGATGATAACCGATCCACATTTTCTACATCAAAAAAGCTATACTAACTAACTTTTCCAGTTCAGCATGCAGACACGATGGATTAGGTTTGATCTGAAAGAAACGTTAAGCAGAAAAGCCATAGTTTTAAATAATTCGCATTATATTGACTTAAACGCATATGTCTTCGAAGCAGTATTTTCACTCGTAACATTGCTCGATAACCACTTCAAAGACTTCCTCCCAATGAATGTTCTATAAAACTCTTTCTTGTAATTCGTTGATGGTAGAATATAGAGAATACAGCCCAGAACTTGTGGAGCATAAGAAAACAAATAAGCTCCAAGTAGTATATGATTTTGCCAATCACTCAATTGAATGCATGCCAAACTGAATGCAAGAATAGCTTGAGGAAGAGCAGAAAGAACAATGATTGCTGGCGTAACATAGAGTTCTTTTTGAGCTTTAAATTGTCTCATTAGCGCTTTGTCAAAGTTCATTTTATGTCCCGTCGTCTTCGCTCGACTGCGTGCAGCCAAAATAAGCAAAGCAGTAATGCAAATTATTTGGATGAAAAATGGAAAAAGATAATGAATGAAAGTAGTGCTTCGATTGTAAACAGAGATCAGATTTGTATCAAAATTTGTTACACAAATCGATGAACTAGTGGAGAAATGTTGGATAACTGTATTATAGATAATTTCATGTACATGCATATCCAACAAGATAACCAATGTGAAAGTACTAATTACAGTAGCTAACCAAGGTTTTTTTTAGAGCAGATGAAGTTGGAAAGAGAATGATTAGAAGACGGTCAATAGTTATCCAACTGGCCAACCAGTAAGTTGATCGTGTCATAACCGAAAGAAGATAGGAAATTACTTTACATGATCCAACACCAACGAATCCAAGAGTAACTTGAATGAATCTGAAAACCAGACAGGACAAAGCAATTTGATTGAGACAGCTTGCAGTTAACAAATAATAACCGACGCCAAACTTACGCGGTGTAGGCCGTTTAAATGTGATGAATGAACAGAAATTATTAAACAACCCGATGATGAAAAGAAGGCCAACTATAACGACATAGACAATCTTTACTTTTTTCGAATAGCTAACAAGAAGTGAATCGAGAGTAAAACCAAATGCTTGCAAACTAAATTCACATCGATGTCCTTGATAACAAGGTAGACAATGACAAATGAAATCTTTGGGATTTTCTAAATCGCCTTGCAGACATGCTCCTCCTAAAAAACATTGGTGACAACGGTCATGTTCGATATTTTTGATAAAGCATTCAGCACGGTAACGATCATGTTGACAAATACAAAAATAGTTTTCATCATAAAAACAGAAACTTAAATTCTTATTTCGACAGATATGATGATATTTGAAAACAGACGGGACAAATGGATCGATTCCTGAAACTAAAATTCGTTTTACGTAAATATTATTATTATCGATAAAAATGCAAACCTTCTGGTCGTAAAATTGCAGCATGCGGACAATGCTGTGGCGATGAAGTTATATTGATTTTCTGCTGCTGATCCAAGAAATATATGAGAAAATATTGCGGATGTGATAGATCTTCATAGAGTTTGAGAATTCCAAGTGAAGGTGCATCGACATTAAAACGGTAGGATATGATTGACGACGGTAACTCGGTATAGATCTGCTGATCCAAAATGTGAAGCATCAAATTACGATGATCATAGTCGTAAAACTGAACGACAACAGCACGAATATGTAACACTGTTGTCATGTTCAAATAAATATGAGCAGTTACTTTCTCATTTTCGCAGTTGTATCCATCGAATTTCGATGAACATCTGCACAGATAAGGATTCTCACCACTTCGATCATAATTAGAGAAACAAGTTCCATTGTTCAAACATGGATTCGAAGTACAATCTTCATATTTCAAATTGCAACGTAATCCAAAATGATCTAATGGACAAATGCAATAAGGGCTACTTTTTCTTGTTCGTAGATTGAAATCATCGGGCCGACAGAGTGCATTTGCTGAACAGTATGTCTCACAAATAGGTTCGTACATACTACAATTTATTCCATAGTAACCACTTTTGCACGAACAATAATAAGAATTGTTATGATTGAAAACTGGAAGACAAATAGAGTTCTTGTTGCAACTCGTTTTCGAATAAGGATTAAGAGTTAAATTTCCAAACCAAGATGGAACTTTTAATACCACGGCTAAACGAAATGCAGGTAGATAGTCGAAATAAATGGGATAATGCCATGATCCAATTTCTTCTAAATTGTTATCACCTTTCAACGCAAAAACATCAAAATGAATTGAATATGGATGATCATGAATTACATCGCTTCGATTGAAATAACGCTTTTGCTTATGCGCAAGCATTTCCGAAGAACGTGAATAAAGTAGATAAAATTTATGCTTGATGAAATAGTTTCTTTCTAGCATTGGGAAAACATAGAATTCATGATGATAAATGATTCTATGGTTAAAAAGAAAATTGGCTTTAATTTTGAATACACGATCTGATATTGTCTTTGACTGTGTTCCGTGCTCAACACGTGCAATGATACTGATTCGATCATTGAAGTATTGACACCAGTCACCATAATAAGCAGGTGGGCATAAACATCGTGTTTCATTTATATGAATAACAGCGATACCTCGCTTACATTGATATGAATGAACTTTGGAATATTCATAGTTTTTACGACTGCTAATAAACTCTGATAATTGATGTCGACTGATGTTCAATGTGGTTTCAGAGGGATTGAATATTTGAGAAAGAATTTCATCGCGTTGCAATGAAATTTGCTTCTTGCTTATACGATATCCTGTTATATCTATAAGAATACCAGATGGACACCAATATTCATCTTCTCCATGCAAACAGTCAGGACTTCCATTGCATCGCACATTCTTCCTGCAACGATTATCATGGAGACAAAGGAAATCTTCCTTGCCAGAGCATGATCTATTATTATTTTGATCATTTAAGCAATGCATCTGGCTGCAGTTACGGCCCTGTATACAAACATCTTGGTAGGTCATATCTTCATTATTGCAACGAAAATGAAAACCCCACATGCGTCCTCCTCTCAAATTTGATATAAATGTATTTTTTTCATCGTAAGCATTATAACAATTTTCTACACCATCACCAATTTGAGTAAGATTAATGCATGGACGATTCAATTGAATGTCTAAAGGATTTGAAACACCAGATAGATAACAACCAAACTCCAAAGACATATTGCAGATTTTCGAAAATGTTGCAGTCGAATATCGTTTGCGACATTTTTCTAACTGCAAAGATAAATCTTTCAAATTTCTATTGTGAAATGACGAATTTTCAATTACTACAAAAGCTTCTTCATCAGATGCATCTGAACAATCCCATTCACCGTCACAAACCCATTCAACTGGAATGCACTGCCCCGTTCGACATTGATATTGACTATGCTGACATATCCAATATTTGTACGAAGAAGGTATCTCGTCTATGTATTGATCTGAATCCCAGAAAGTATTACAATAATATCGAAACGGCATGTGATATGTTGATTCTTGTTGTTGATGACCAATGAACAGACTACTATTGCTCGAATTCTTCGATGATGATTGATGAATGTATTCCATCACATGAGGACAATCAGTGGTGATCCGTTTAAAACATGGAAGCTGATATCGAAGAGTAGTACCAATACCGAACCAACTTTCATCATAACCATTCGAGCAGTCACTCATGCCTGAGCCCAACTTTTGTAATGGAAGACATTTATGTTCATTATTAAAACACTGAAAACGATGTCGTCCTACATTACCCGTACAATAAGTCTTGTCAAGTTGTCTCAGCTCATCGTCACCATCCATGCAATTAAAATCTCCATCACGTATTCTATAATTTGATATACACTCCTCCCTCAGTACATATGTCGGTATAAACAGTGTATGGGCGACCATTAAATGTTTGTGAGTCATTCCAACAGAATCGGTCATTTTGATGAGAAGATGTAAAGTTTTTATATCCATAATTGGAAGCAAAGCCTGCGCAGAGTACATGATTCACGAATGGATAAGAAATCGCTGACATATCTATCTGTAGTGAAAAAAAGCGTGTTGTCTGAAAAAAGAATCCTCGGCATTTTATGTTTCCAGCAAGTAGAAAAAATTGAGGCATTGGATTTTCTATAGAGCGAGTATAGTTGTACATGATAAAAAGGTTTGAATTGATTAATCCGTATGGCGGATAGAAAACGAGATGGTCAGCTCTTTCACATACATTCACCATCATTAGTGTACAATTTTGATGATTACATGGACAATCATGCTCAAATCCTTTCGTCAAAGCACATCGAAAGAGATACTGGCATATTTCGTCTATGGTAAGATTTGATGCTTTAATCATATTCCAAGGAGGATATCGAGGATCATCATAATTTTTATCTGGCCAACATAGTCCATTTTCGTTTGTCCAAGTTGGTCGATGTTGGCTCAACTCGCACATATAATTTATATTACGTTTATTAAAACAGTCTTTTTGTGCTTTGCCCAATCGTTGAAATGCCATTCGAGTTTCCCATGCTACGCACTGCCCATCACCGCATGAGTATAAGTCATTTGAACATACATTTTCATCACATTCCATCGCATTAGCTTGAAACGGACAGGTTGTTCCACGGTCAACAAAGTATTCGTCGGTTCTATCCATACAATCGAAATCACCTGTGAACATGATCAATGGAATAAAGAATTCTTACTAGAATCGGCATTACTCACCATCCAACCAGAATTCTTGTGAGATGCACATTCCATTTTCACATCGAAATTCATCATCGTCACACTCGTTGAATTCTAATTTGTCACAATTTTCTTCAGCGACACCATTTGAACATCTTTGTATACCGTCACAAATCTCACGCCAGTCAATGCAGAGAGGGCTTGAAGAACAAGGCAATGTCTCGTAGCAGAGAATTTTTCCATATCGTTGAGTGTTCCATGAATCATCATCCGTGTCTTTGTTTTTGTTCAAACTGCCTTTTAACAGCTTCACTAAATTTTTTTGAATCATGCGTCAACTGATACTCACAATATTTGCCAAATGTTCTTGCTGTACATTTACACACAAATTGGTCCTCATTGTCATCAATTAATGATCAATTATTGAAGACTTTGCTATATAAATCTGTCATTTCAACACTCGAACTCCATTTGAAGACGATACTTGGATGAATTTCTCTTTTGAGCAGATCACCGAACATTTGCTTCTCTCCTTGATTGATACATTCATCCTTATGCGGAAGGAATAGCTGATTTTCACTTGCACGTCGACAATACAAAATTTCTTCTCCGTAATAAAGTATATAATAGACGCAGTCAAATTCCTCTGCTAATTCTTTATTTTCAGTGTTGTAAAGTAGAACTTGGCTATCTGCAACGGCAAATATGAAGACCAAGATTACTACTGTAGGAGAGATCAACATTTTCAAACTAATTCATAAAAAAAATCGATATAAAAATACAAATATTTGTGCTAATTTATTTGTGAAGAAAATATAAAGAAATGGTGACGAAAGAATCACATTTGAATGATTGCTTTACAGGTGATACTATTGAATCTTATCATATTTCATCGAATGATCACGTGTGAAACAATAGTAATGAATAAATAGTAAATTAATTTTTTTAGTATTAGGACATGTCCATGAGGCTGAGGATAAGGTGAGAGTATGAATTAAGCTAACTATGAATCATTTCGATCTTAATTAAAGGCATCAATAGATGAGGGTGTGGGTGTGGGCACCTGTAATCCTTTGCTCTAATACCCACACCCTCCGGTGCGTTATTAATTGTCATCACGATGATTATGTCACGAAACGATTCAATATCTTTCGTCTCTATATCCTCCCAGCGATCGGTATTATCCCGGCTATTCCATTGTTCTTTTTATTTCTCGTAAATGTTTGTTTGATCGACAATTCGACTAAAAATTTTTTCGGTGAAAAAATTCCTGAACACTAAAATCGGTGTTGCATCTTTGGGAGAAATTGATGTAAAGCCTCCATTATATGTATGAATTTCGCTTATAGAATCAATGTCCATTTCATTTTCATTGTAATATTCACTTAATACTTGAAGTCTATCCAAATCATCTGCTAATTCATCGTGGTGGAAATCGAAATCACTCATATTGCTCTCTTCATTGGCAAGCGAACTACGTGAGTCATCGTCAAGTTCATCGTTTTTAAAAGATTCCATCTGTGAAGTTGCAATTACAAATAGAATTGATAAATAAAATATAGATGTAATTTAACTTCTTTTCAAAGAATAGCGATGTATTCTATCGACTGTAGGGAGAATCATAAGAAATAAAATGCGTTTGTCTGTCTCCCTGTCTGTTTGTGCCAGGTCAAAGAAAACAAACTTTTCCAAAGGATCTGAAATTTTTTTGAAAAAACTTTTTCCCTTTTCTAAAGGAAAGGATCTTCCATTTAAAAAATGTATACATGTTTGTCTGTCCCAGTTGATCAGAAACGAGCTTTTTTATTTATCGGGTTTTTGACTATTCTGCTTAAGCTTAGCTGTAGGTTTTTCGGTTCCAGGGATCCAAATCCAAGGTCGGATTTTTAATCGAAGCCTTTATTGATCGAAAGAATGACCAATGAGAAGGGAGCTTTTCAATTCATTCGCTTTTTTAGCAAGCTGATGAAACTTTGCCATAGGTTTTCAGGGTCGAAGAGTCTGCATTGAAGGTTGACTGTGGCGCGGTGTGAGTGTGGATGTGTGGGTTTGGATGAACGGATATGGATGTGGATGTGGATGTTGGTGTGTGTGTATGTGGGTATCGGTTGTTGAATGGGTTTGCGTCTAGGTGTTGATAATAACAGTCCAGGCACGCGCATACGCACACCCCACCCACCCTCATCTGGCTTCCCTTTAGTCAAAAAAATCCATCAATCAGAAACGCAATTTTCTGTTTTTCAGAAGTTTCGTTTTAATTTTCCGGTGTTTAATGCATGTCAAATCGTCGAACTTGAATTTGTATTGACTCAAATGTCGATGTATGGATTCTGTTTTAGAATACGATTAAAGACACTTTGATTTTTTTGTTTTAGGATGTATGATGTATTTAGAGAGAGGATAAGTCGGGAGGAGTACCAACAACCGACCCGAAGCTGGTTCGTTATTTTCAGGGGAGAGCCTTTTTTCAGAAAGATTTGCGCATTATTTCATTTTTGAATTGAGAATATTCAAACGAAAGTACACAGATATTTGTAGCATCCATATATTTATTATGTCAATCAGCGCCTAATAAATATCTTTAGTAGAAGAACGAAATTGTAAACATTTTGAACGAAGCAGTAAAAAACCCAAATGGAGATGAGAACTTTTACTTATTACTTAAGCTGATCCCTTTTCTGACAGAAAAGGTTTTACATGAGAAAATGTTTGTATGCTTGCTTGTTTGTCCCAGCCAATCAGAAACGAGCAATTTTATTATAAAGTTTTGGAGCCGTTTAATGAAACTTCGCTGCAGGTTTTTGAGGTCATATAGTTAAATCGAAAGTCAGTTTCTCAAATGTCTTTTTTTTCATTGTTTTAGACTGCTATTGAAAGTACTGTACCTCTTGTACTTGAACGTGTGATGTATTGAGAGGACCTGCTTGTCTTTAGTGTTATCCGAATTGATTTACGGTCTTTGTACCAGATATGAAAGTTTATTGTGCACTTTGCTTGAAAATGCATTGAAATATCTCACTTACTGTTTCCTGATTTAGAAAATAAAAGCACTGGTTTATGTAAAAAGTAGTAGTCAATACTATCCGCTGTGTCTAAGGGTAGTGCGATATTCCGTTTCTTTAAAGAAAGAGTAGTAGATGAGGGAGTTTAAGTATGCTCTATTGTTTTGAGAAATCAGATTTTAGATAGCATTATCCAACAAAAAGCTTTCCATTTGTAAATTTTGAGGCTAAAAATTGAATCGATTGGATAATTTTATCATGTAGCCCTTGGTTGACTAAGTTTGTAGGCTTCCAATTAAGTCAATCAGATGTTTTTTGTGTGTGGGTGTGAACTTTGGGTTAACTGTGGGTATTGGTATAGATGGCGGGACGTGTTGGATTGGGCGAATGTCGGTCAGGAATATGGAATGAGTATGGATGGATGATAGTCTTCGCTCTGTTTCCGTGTACATCCAAACTCATGCAGAAAGTTAAAGTACAACAATGATTATACTATTCACTTATCTTGGCATAGAAGTAGATTATAAATTTCTTCCTAAAAATATATGATCTATAAACTTAAGTCAAAAACGTTTTTGTAGGAAAATTCTGCAGAAATAATCGATGTTTTCTTTCAGAAAAGGGTCAGCGAGTCTGTAGAATGAGCGCTACCCTGTCAAATCAAGCCGAGTTTTGGGTTAGATGAAGTGTAAATAAAACAGAATGGTTCTGTGGAAAAATAGAACGAAACATGACAGCAGTTAGGTGTGAGTGGCGCCGACGAACGACTAAACGCTGCATTAGAAAGTTCCCTGAAGAAATGTTTCAAGCTATTGGTATTCATCAAATAGACATCAAGAGTCTAGATCATACGGGTTTGAATAAAGAGTAGCAGTTGCTAAAAATTAAGAAATATTTTGAAATAAAGTGGGAGAATGCCTTTTTTTGCACGTGTGAGATATTTGAACCGTAGATTTGAGGGAAAACATTATTCCCTCGACTGTAGGGGAGAGTCATATGAAAAAAACTAAAATGCCTTTATATGCTTGTATGTGCCAGAGTCAAAAAGACATCTGAGATGAAGCTTAGTTAAGCGTAACTTCAAAAGTTTCACCATAAGTAATTGAAAACGGGAAATCCGAATCTGAGGTTGAATTTTACATTTGACCTTCTCCTTAGCTGGGAGACTGATCAATCAGAAATGAGCTTTTTTATTTATAGACGTGATATTCATTCTATCGGAATGCTATTTGAATGAAATAGAGGGGGATTTCCTTGGCGGGATGCTTTCTTCTCGATACTGATTCAAATGTCTAAATGTATATGAATATATATAGAAATTAACTATATAGTCTGGTGGCTAATATGAGTAGAAGTTTGTTTCAAGTATGTTAGTCCGATTATAGGTCAGACCAAATGTGATCAATTTTAAGCTAGAAGTTCAAGTAAGCCCTATTTTGCTAGCGGACGCTCTAGTAAACAATGTTGTCGGTAGATTTGTCAGCAAGTGAACAAAATTTTAGTCGAAGCTTTAAGGAGTATGGCGCGTTTACACGAAAGTGTCGCGAATGAGCTTTGCTTCAGTATTTCTCAGAAAACTGAATATTAGCTCCTTTTTTGGGTACATATGGATATCGTCGTCATAAGGTGTTTCTTTAGATTTATTGTTGAGTGTCAATTTGAGGGTATCAATTTTATTGGATGCATTTATGACAAAATGCTCATCTGGGCCCGCATACAATTATGCGTTACTTATTCTTCATTTTTCAAATAAATATCTTAATAAGAATGAATAAATATATCAATAATCAGTTTGACATATTTTATTATCATAAGGATGATCTTCGTATGTAGAACAGACATAAATGTAGAATCTAATTCTACATCTTAGATTTCACAGCAGAGATGCCCACAGGACAAGCTTGTATTGTGATGCCATGAAAACATCAAGCAACAATATCCACTGTAAAGTGTTTTCATTTGCTCTGAAAATATAAAGTTACAGAAAAACAAGAAAGATGATTTATAACAGCAGACTGTTCGTTCTGTTTCTCTGATTATTTTCCAAGTGAAATAGTAGAAAAAGAATGAAAAGGAAATCACGAGAACAGATTTATGTTTATTGGTACTCATCCGTGATTTTCTTATTCTTTACTACTTACATTCAAATCAAATAAAAAGATAAACTCAACTTCTTTATTATTTTTTATTCTCCATCTAGTCATTACAATATGTTTATTGTTTATCTATCACTAAGAAAACAAAACAACAGTTTCTGTATTAATACAAATCAGATTTTTTTCTCTAGCTCTTATGTTTATCACATAAAAATATCACACTGAAATCTTGTTAATAATCTGCAGCACAAGATACAAAAACACCATCCTAAAACTGTAAATCATTATTTTTAAATGTTATTGATTCATTTTATAAATATTAATTCTTTAATTAATTATTATTTTGTCATCTATTAAAAATTGACAGATAAAAGAAGAAATTTTGTCATTTTATTAATCATTCAAAAAGTAGTAAATTGTTAGTAATAATTACTTAAATAAACTAAGTAAGTTTTGAGAGACATTCAGAATTTCTACGTGCTGCTTCTAATTCATGGCCAGATACGAGTGCCTTATAATGTGTACCAACATTGACAAGAAATGCTGTATGTTCAACATATCCATCACGTGGATTAACAACAGTAAGTAATTCTCCAGCACGAAAAATAACTAATTGAATGTGATATTTTTGTGCTATAGCCATATTAGCCATTTCATCTCCATAGGTGTTGGGGTCAGCCATTGATTTTGCCCAATCTTTCAATTCTTTCTCACTTACCTTTTCACCAGGTCTTAATACAGTTGAATAATAATCTATATTATTCAATACTTGTTCAATAGCACGTTCACGTAGTTCGCTATGATAGACATCGGATTGATGTAATCCTACATTTAAATAATTTTTTTATAATCAGAATTGTTTCAATAAACATACCAGATATGAGAGTCGCACGAAAGGCACATGCCTTTTAATAAGATGATTAAAAGAAAGAAAAAACGAAAACTAATTGTAACTATGTATGTATGTCTATTCTTACTCCATCACCAGTAACTTCAACAGAATGAATTCCAAATTGACGACGTATTTCGAGATCAAGTTTGTGTAAATCAATATTTAAATTACTTTTTGCTGCATTTGTTAATTGAAGAAGACGTTTGCCATCTAAATCTGATTGAAAACGATCGTTTCTTTCAATGGCTGCAATAATATCTTTCATTTGATAATATTCATCAGGTATTGAATCAAGTTTTTCGCATGAAATTAATTGACCAAGTAATTCAAGGGTGTGGGTGTTAGTTTCTCTTTCAATACGTTACACACCCACACCCGGTGCACCGTTCACCAGTCCCATGCGGTGAAAAAGTGAACGAATAATCGTCACCGTTGCATCCCTAATTGGAAATTCGCATTTTCGAGAACATACAGTCAGGCATGTTTTATAAAATATGCCTGTCACATCTGAGTACTTTTTTTCACATAAACCTGCCAAGATGCTTCTCGAAATAGACGCAAAAGATTCTAAAGTCACTTTCAACGCGTTATCAATTACTCCTTTTCTGTAAGCTGTTTGTTCGTACGCAATCGTATTCATTTCAATTAGCTAGACACTAATAACTTCGTTAATGATATACTTCACTTAGGCATGCACTGAGCCCGAACTTTCCGTGCTCGGTCATTCCTGGTGTCTAAAATGCTGGATTTAGTTATTTATCCGCATGGCCAAGCGTTACGGAATTGCATTTTTTCAAATTTCAATATATATAACTTCATTATAGTATCAGCAAACGACCTGAAACTTTTATTGCAAATGCAGTTTGACAAGATCTATTATCAGTAAAAATTTCATCTGCCTCTCTTCGACCATAGTCAACTTATCCAGAAAATAGTAACCGTTAGGGAATTTCAAAAAAAATTAACTTTTTTTACAATAGTCGCGAATAAATGAATTTTGTGCAAAAGAAAGAAAGATTTAAACGAAAGCTGCATTCGAAAGTTGCTGCACCTGTAACAGCCTATTAGAATATCAGGTGGTTTCTGATCCACCTTGGCTTCATCAAATAGGAGAGCTTAAAAAAGCGCTCGTTACGGAATTTCACTTTTTCTTAATTTCGACAGCGGAAGGTTTGTGCACGTACCATTTAAAGCGGTAAATATAAAATCGGTCTTCATTCGTATACATGCGTAACCAACACATAGATTTACATTTGTAGTGTGATAGATTTATTCGAAGAATAAAATCGGATAAAAAATTCAACTATTTAAAAAGAAAATGCAATGTAAGAAAGTAAAAAAAACATGCATTTTTCGATGAAATCCCTCAATAAACTCCGACAGCATGTGCCAATCGGGATATCTGAGTTTCTAATATTATTCCTCTTATAATTTTCAACAATCTTAGTAATCTGTTGCTAATACACTGCTGATCTTCGGGAGAGTCTCTCACACTTTCTAATTTTAAACCTTCCCCAAACGAAAGCGTTGATTTTTGGCCACACCGTTATGTATTTTTGTCATAACTAGGGACGCGGATAAACTAATACAAAACCGGGAATGACCGAATCTCGGGAACAACCGAACCCAGGAATACCGAGCCCGGGAATCTCGGTCCGAGCTGGGTTCGGTGCATGCCTAACTTCATTGTGAAGCAGTTCCATTGATACAAGTCAATTTTTGACATAACCAACGAACTTAAATAACTTCAACTGAACAAAACTTATTCTTCTTACCTTCTGTGATTTATATTCTTGAATAAAAGTCTTGCTCCTTCTTACCACTATCCGATCATTCTTTGCATAAGATTTATGACTAAATAAAGATAAGACAGAATACTTTTATTTCAACATTGCATGCATCACAATAAAGGTAAAATCTTTATGTCTTATCTTTATTTGACCATATATTTGATGCGAAGTATATTATTATAGAAACAAATAGAGAGTAAGGCTTTTATCAGGGAATATCGTCATACACAACACAAATGTCACCACCGATACATCTTATTCTGCAGGGAAAAGTGCTATTATATGTCGCATCAAAACTTTATCGCATGGTATCTTTGTTGCTTCAAGAAGGTTTTTCTAATGAATAAATGTTTTCTTTCTTTTTATATGACAACATTATACCATTCTTTTCCGTTCTATGATCGGGGGATATGCAGAATAAACATGTTTCTACAGATACATTCGACAAAAAAGAATCGAGGGTGTGGGTGTCCCTGTACGTGTGCGTATGGATATTCTCAGAAGCAAAACACCCACACCGAAGAGTTCAGAATTGATCAGGGACTCTTCGGACTCCTACAACTAGGAATCCACTTGCAAGCATTACGGTTAAGAGTCGTGAAGTTGGTAAAATAACGAGGAATTTACGATAATGGCTGATTTGTCGTATTATTAGGACGCCTCTCTGCTCGAATAACTCAGGAGGGCTGCTGGAGCAACCTTCATCATATATCTTTCGTATTCTTAGCAGCCTCACCGCTTTCTCACCACTGCATAATGTGCTATGACTAAACGGTTAAGCTGTTTGGTACATACTGTATTCAAAGGTCGGCGTTATCAGGCATGGAAGAACCTTGAATAAATCACTAAGGACTAATTGTGTCGGATCACCCGTGCGATAGCATATTTACTACATTGTGACATACATTCGTCCTTGTGGCTAGCATGGGGTTAGTCGGTGTTTACTGAAAGTGGAATGAGCGGAAAACTATGAGGCAGAGTGGCTTTCTCTCCAGAGCTGCAGTTAATAATAGTTGTAGGGGAAAATATCGGGATTTTCAAATTGTCTCCTACCAACAGCCTATATTACAAGGTAACAGGAAGGCGAGTATATTACTCTTCTTCTTCTTCTTCGCACAGTTGCATTGCTACCTAGAACTCGTGAACTTCTTCGCACTCCTGAAACTCGTGGAAGTGTTCTGCTCATTGGAAGTCTTGGGAACTAAGGACTGCTACGTTAGCGAAGAGAGCTGTAAATTCGCGCTCTCTACATTAAGTCGAGATTGGACCGTATGGGATAGTTATAAGATAAAGGACGTTTAAATGGTTAATAGATAAGGAATGTTTAGATGGTTAATATATAAAGGACGTTTAGGTAGTTACACTAAACATTCCACCAGAGTCTAAGTTCGTCCTACATGGAAAGGGTAGCATCGTTAGTACGTTGGTGACGAGAAGGCTTTCTGCGAAAAACCCTAGTATTTTTGTCTCCGGCTCGGCTGAGGGTGGGGTGTGGGTGTGAACGTGGGCGCGACTGTTGCGGGTCCACCAGCATACCGATCTAGATTATGATCATACCCACACCCAACCACCCAAAGCCACACCCTCACACACACTCACAGCCCCACACCATATTTAAGGGAACGTAGACTTTTTAAGTTAACATTTTATCATATCGATTTTGGAAACAAATGGATACGCTGAACGTATGTGCTATACAAGAACGAATTTTATTTCACGAAAGAAAGAGTGGCGATATTAAAAACATCCTACCTTTTTGAATTAGAAACGGATAGTTCAGTTCACTATTCTAGATCTAATCACATGTATTTCGAGCAGTAGTCTCAGTTATTGATGGCACTATATATACTTGCAGCTAGAAATGTATTCAAATGTCTGTTATCAATACAAAAGAGAGAATCAAATGCATGTAGGCACGCTACTAAAGCTTAAGGGAATCAATATACGTATATATGTAAACGCGTTCCCATGCAGAAGCGAAACTAGCCACATTGAAATGTGTTCAACTGAATACTGTTCCTAGTAACGGACGCATTCTGACGCAAAGACGAAACTATTCGCGTTGAGAAGCGTTTCGTGACTAATACCGATTCGCATTTGTATGTATGTTAATTAAAGGACGCGTTCGGACACCAGAAGTGCTTCGTAACGTGTTCAGACACTGATATAATGAACGCGTTTCGGTGCGTTTGGGACTACTTCAATCTTAGGCGCGTTTAAACGCGTCAAAATGCCACTGTTTGCAACATTAACGCGTCTAGACGCGTCAAAAGTGCGTTTTTCGATTACATGAGCATAAATTACTTTTTTACTCTTGACTTTGCGTCCGATTATTCTTCATCTGAGATGAACCGAGCGTAGTCGAATAATAGGTTAGTTGTTTATAATCGTGTTTCTGGGTCTGAAGTCTTAAGTTTGCGAGTGGTATGAATTAGAAGAGATTTGAGTATATGGCTTATGCGCACGATCGAAATTTGTAGAACAGACGAAAACTCAGCGTTTTCACACTTTTGTCTTCTCATAGGATTTGACTAATTAGGGCTTTTCGTTACTGTTAACCGGAAACTTTGTTCTAGCCTGTATTCGCCGATGTTCGATATTTTGGAACGTGCTGGCAGTAATTGGTTAGTGGGTGTGACGATTTCTGATAGAAGAGAAGCTAGTGTTGATGGTATTACACTTTATTTGATATTTCTTCTTTTCAAGAATCGCATCGTTTACATACACCACACGCGTTTATATAAGCAACCAAGAAAGATAGAGAAGAGGAAGACAGAACAGAAAGAGATACAGATAACAGGAAGGATAATAGTCAGAAAGAACTACTATGGCGATATCGTTACGGTGGAGTGTAGAAATTTCGCGTTTCTGCACGTTTTCCCACTAATAGTGTTTGACTGCCTATCGCGGTTCCCGGCTGGCAGCCAAATACGGCTTCAAAAATAGGGTTAACACGCATTTGGATTTATCAGGCAATCCTGCCGTCAGAAATTCGATGCGTAATGACATTTACCGTTTTCATGGTTAATTCTGCTAATAGTGTTTAGCTGACAATCGCTGTTCCAGATTAGCAGCCAACAACGTTCGAAAAATATAGTCAAAAAGTAAACCTCTTTTTTGATGCGCCAATGTGTTTATGAAAAGTTTCTTATGTATAATGCAAATGTTTGGCGTTTTCATAATGCATTATCTTCATCGTTTTTAGATGGTACTCGGGGACCTCGATTAGCATCCAAAAACGGTATAGAAAACGATAGTGTTTAAACGCGTGTTTGAAAAGTTTTGTCTGTTTGGGTATCACTCAGAAAAATAAATACCCTGCTTCGTACGAGAATCGAAACCATGATATGATAACTGGTTATCCGAACCAGTGCTTCAACCATTGAGCTAACGAAACACAACTAACACATCATTTATTCTCCTAATAATATTTCAAAACATCGAAAGTCAAGGGAAGTAAAAATCATTCTCATATAGTTATACATACTCCTTTCAGTTTGTTCACAAATATATTCACCCTCGAAAGGGGAGAATAAAAATCAACATCTTCACTTGTTTAAAAATAGAAGTCGCTATATCCAAGTGCGTCGTACACACCGTGGCGACGTTAAATATTTCGACGTTTTGAAATATCATTCAGAGAATAGATGATGTGTTAGTCGTGTTTCGTTAGCTCAATGGTTGAAGCACTGGCTCGGATAACCAGTTATCATATCATGAGTTCGATTCCTGTACGAAGCATATCATTTATGTTTTTGAGTGATATTTAAAACATCGAAAATCAAAGGAAGTAAAAATCATTAACATATAGTTATATGCGCTCCTTTCTATTCTTTCACAAATTCCCGAGACTCAACGAGATTTTTATTGAGAATTGCCTAGATTGATTTCATATAACCGTGTATACAACCGGGCAGAGCGGACACAAAGGTGAAAGGCTAAGTCTCGGTCAAAATTTTAGTTTTTTCACTTTTTCGATCGAGACTGGCGGAGACTCGACCTTTCACCTTTGTGGCCGGTCTGTCCGGTTGTATACACGACTATATGAAATCAATCTAAGCAATTCTCACTAAAAGTCTCGTAGTCTCGGGGATTCTTACAGGAGAAAAAAATCTCATCTTTTTTAGAGAATCTTCAATCTCGGTATATCCCTTCTACCCACCAATCTATGCTTTTTCCATCGATGAGCACAATCCCTAGCGGACATCGCTCACTACTCCACGGGACATCGATGGGACATCTCTATTATGTCCCATCGATGTCCAATGGAGTAGTCAGCGATGTCCGCTAGGAAATAATGATTTCCGCTGGGAATAAGGTTCCTAGGCTAAAAAATAACTGAAAAATAAACGATATCCCATCGGATAGTGGGACATCGCAGCGATGTCCCATAGAAGTGAGAACTGTTTTCGTGTATTGAGAGGTCGTACTGATTGAAAATTGTGCAAGCAACATTTATTGTTTTGGAAATTGGTGTTTTTTTGCGGAAGCGATTTCCGCTAGGAAATGGTACGATGTCCTTTTTTTAAGTATATTGGTAACTGCTGAAGCTTTGATCATTTTTCACCCTTTTTGATTTTCTCTGAGCTTTTAATTACTCAAACAAGGATTTAGAAAATGCTCAAATTTTTGGCAGGATTTGGAATAAAAAAATCCTTGACGTTGTATATTTTCAGTGACCAATGAACAATGAGCACAGTTGTGGACCAACATTGTGCCGCAATTCGAGAGCAAGGAGCCACTATTAGTATCCAACAGCTCAAAACATCATTTGATGCATTCGTCTCCGAATTAAAAAAGGGCGGTACTTTCTCTGTAGATATCACAGTAATCAAACAAATCGTTTCCATATTGGTCAATCTCCCACACAAGAGTAAGCAGCTTGCCGAACCCCAACTTATCGCGCATCACTTTTTGACCATTCTACGTGACTGTATCCTTGTCGATCAGCTTTGTCACAGACAAAGCAAAGATACTGCACATGATCTGTTGACTGATGTATCTATTTTGTTTGCAAACGTTTGCCGTTATATCAATGATACAAACCTTTACCTAATCAAGCAACTTCTTATTCATAAACCTTTAATTAATGAGCTCGCCAGTTGTTTCGAGGAGATGAGCATAAGTGGCAAGCATTTGGACGATCCTCGTCTCCTCAGTTCAATTAATTTCCTACTAACTGCATTTCAACGCTTCGAAAAGAAGGAAATCGAAACAAATGAATGTTCTCTTACGACACCATTGTTCCTTGCTGTTCTCAAACTTGTGTGCTCTTCGTATGCCGTTGACATGCTCACACGATTGGAACATAATTTTTCACAGAAGCTCACTGAAGGACAAACACTTCTTCTTAATACATGCCCGTTATATGTGTACTGGTTTTCAGGCAATCGTAAACCTGAACTCGCTCTTCAAGTCACACGATGGTTACTGCGTCCGTTCACTGCATGGATGACAAGTTGCCATCCGGATTCCATCATTTACTGCTCTCAAGAGTTAGGAGACATGATGCGTCACCTAGCTTTTACTCTTGTTCGTCCTATCGAATGGGAAAATGCAAACGGTTCAAGTGAAGAATTTTACGATGACTATTGCAAACGAGTTTCGCACTGGTCATCATTCTTGCCAGTAATAATTAGACATTCTTCTGATGAATGGAGTGGTATGTCAATTGCAAGATTCATCGTTCAGGATTTGTACAACTTCACACTGCATCCGAGCGTACTAAATTTCATGAAAAGCATACCTACTTTGATACCCATGTTGCTTAAAATGACTGATGTTCAACAGAGTGAAACACAATTGAATGCTTATCGTTGTTTGGGCAAGCTCATGACAGAAGAAGACATCAAAACCATGGCGAATCCGAGTAAAATTGCGATGATCTACGTCAAATTTCTCATGAATGACATCGATGATCCAAAGACAAAAGAACGATTTTACAGTCTACTACAGAGTTTGAAAAGTAAGTTACAATGCTTTGTGTGTCTTACCTGTCCAAGTGGTGATACTCCTTCAAATTTTCTTAGACTGGGTCCAACACGATCAGGTGAAAGTCCATTTGATAAATCAGAAGGCTCTTCCCCTACTTGTGCGATGTGTAACAGAAACCAAATTCGATCCTATCAAAGAACAAGCGGCAGCTCTCGAAATTCTTCTTGCTCTCTCCTTCAATAACGACGCTGCTTCTGCTCTAAGACAGAATCACCATTTCATGACTCATGTTCGAAGTGTGTCCAACAGTATCATATCTGATCAATCAAGACTACAACGCGCTGCCGGAGGTCTTCTCTGGAAATTGGAGAAAGAAACAGAGGCTGTCGCCAAACCTGCCATTTTAAACTCGTATCAACACGACATAATGATGAGTTATTCGCACAGTGACAAACAATTGTGCTATCAAATTCATGAACAACTTGTCAAAGATGGATTTCGTGTATGGATCGATCGAGATCATATGCATGGAGCCACAATGATTGCTATGGCAGATGCTATCGAAAATTCAGACATTGCTATCATCTGCATGTCAGATGCGTACAAACAAAGTGTCTATTGCCAATCGGAAGCTCATTATGCATTTGAACGGCGACGTTGTCTCATCCCACTAATCATGAAACCTCACTACAAGCCCGACGGATGGCTCGGTATTATTGCAAGTGGCAAGATCTATGTCGATTTTGCCAAGATTGAATTTAATTTAGCCTATGAAAAATTGAAGAATGAAATTTCTCAACATCGTCATCAGCATACGAGTCAGCCAACGATAAAAACTAAAGAAAAAAATCATCAGGATATCCCGTCGATGATTCCCATACCAGTTGATGAAGCTTCGAAATCGGGCGAGCAATATCCGATCGTGTAAGTTTCATTTCTTAACTCATAATTAGAACTCTGATCGAGCAGCAAGTTGTTTCTGATACCTAACCTAGCTATAACGTTGAAAAATCATAATCCCGTTTTTGAGGCAATACTTATGAAAACTGTATCAATGTGCTTTCTCCGAAACGGCCGATCTCAGTTTGCATCCATTGTGATCTTTTTACGCGTTCTAAAACATTGACAGTACTAGTAAGTGGCAAATTCCACTTGGGAATAACTACTTGAATGTCGATGGTTTCCGATTGAGGACAAACAATTTCTTTCTTTCTTCAAACAAAAACTGATGATATTGAATGTCAGTTTAGTCCACTGTAAAGAACAGCGACGTAAAATCTTTCACAGTTTCATTTCATATTTCATGAATAACGTTGATGGAGACTTGAAAACTCATCTAAGTATTCTATTCTATGATGGAAGTTTATTCATTTGTACAGCGAACTACCCCATTGCATCAGCCAATGGACTCATGATCATGTCAAATCATTTTTTGTTTCAATCGGGCTCAACAAAACCCTGCTTTTCTTATGTACTCGCATGGATGGTCATCATCTTCTTCAGCTGTACGAAATGTGTATGATAAATCCCGAGTCAATGTACCAATCACTAAAAGCTGAACTGGCCGAAGGACATCATAAACTATTGCCGATAGCTGATTATCTCACTTTTCTCCACGAGATAAAACTATATGTCCGACGCAATCTGCTTCGGCCTCTTCCATGATCTGCAGTATTATGTAACTTCATTTAGATTCTACATTCTCTGTGAGAATAAACGATAAACATGATGAAAAGCTTATCTTGACAAACATCGATTGATGTTTTCGAGGGTGTGGGTCTGAATGGTTCTCTCGTGAACTTCGAACCTCTCTTCAAATCATTCGTTGAAACAAGATGAATGTTTTTTACGAATATGGAGGAGATGGTGAAAGTAATCAGATCGGTTAATGTGAGGTGGAAGTTGAATCGTCTTGAGGGTGTGCGTGTGGATGGTGTACGTGGGTGGGTGTGGGTGCGGCTGCGGATAAAGACAAGACTAAATCCCACACCCACTAATGTAAATCCTGACAAATGAAACAAGCTATTATTTTTACACAAAAATATATTATTCTTAAAAGAAGTTGATCGTCAACAATTACTAAATGCGCAAAAAAAAAATTACCTGCGATGTCAACATCATCATCTACAACAACAAAAGAGATTCGGACTTTTGATGAGGATCTGTTTAGTGATGAAGATATTATAAATAAAGAAAGTGATATATTTATTGAAGGCGATGAACAAGCATAAAAACGACATGTTAATTTTGTTTATGATGAAATAAGTGCTATATATTCTAGGTGTAACTCAAACATGTTATTCACATTAGTTGATTTGTTTTCAACTTCATTTGTTATGTGCACTTGCAATAACTCCCTAATTGCAAAGTTAAAAATAGCCAAGAAATTTTGAAACAGAACACAGAAAATATTATACATTGACCTGAACTCTTCAATATTTAGATTCCTAGCTGAATACAAACCGGATCTGAGAGTAAATCACATATGAACCCGGATCCGGATGAGATTAGTTTTCTGGACCCGCTGCTCTCTAATACTATCAATCCTCAATAAAATTCAAAATATTTTATTTTTATCAAAAAGGTTACTAGAGAATGTGATAAAATGGGAAATTTTCTGCATTTTAATACACGATTCTAAACAAAAGAGCGGATAAGTAGCGATAAGAAAAGTAAAATTGTTGATTGTTCGAGAATTATAAACAACGATTTTTTATTTGGTTTTAATTGCAACTCTTTATTATGAATGAATTCTTCAATGATCCATTTAGTAACAATGATTTTCACCCTTTCTTATTTCAAAATTTCTTGTTTATAATTATTTCTTATAAATTCCAAATTTACACTGTAGTTTATTTCTTAAATTTCACTTCTCATTACACGGAACCGAAATAAAATGACACAGTGGAGAGCAAACTGTAAGAATACAGACGAATTTGCATAATCATATAAGTACAGATAAAACAGCTCTTCATACGAAGATCTCGAGAATAGTGGTTTATTGATTCGTCTCTCTTGACATTGAGTTAATTTCGAATGCTTGTATTCTTTGAGTAAGCAATTCTTGAAACAATTCATCATATCTCTTCTTATATTCATTTATGCGAGAATGACTAACAGATGTATGTTGCAATTGTTTAAACGCCAATCTTGCATAATATGTGGCGCTGTCCAGTTCACCGAGTAATTGAAGTACACATGACATTTTATAATAACTTGTTGCTCTTGCTGGATGAGTGGGCACTAAATGCTTCCGTTGCATCAATAAAGCCTTTTGATAGTATTCAAGGGCTCGATTATAATCTAACATATCGAGATATGAAGAAGCAATGTTGCTATAGCTTTCTCCGTACTTCCATTTTTCAATCGAGTGATATCGGTGAAGGCGAAGTCTTAAACAGGCGCGATGTTTAGTCAAAGCATCCTCAAACTTTCCTTCTCTTGAAAGAACAAAAGCCAGGTTGGTAAGATACCGTTCTGTAACATCAAATGCTGTCAAGAGAAAAACAAAAATATTTATATTATGATTTATTTTTCAAAGATTGCTTCTAGAAAATCGGGTGGTACAACTATAGTTTAGGCACGCCGCGGCACCCAAACTCTTTGATCTTCATGTGGAAAATTAAATCAATGAATACGGAGAATATACCTAAATTGCAGTAGTGTCAATTTGTTTCTCTATGTTTTTTTTCGTTCTCTGGATTATCTAATCATTCTTCATCGAGTATTGCGATTATGTAATCGAGTTAGGTTTCTCCCTTTGCTATTGATTGATATACGCTCTTCTTGTTTATCAATACATATTTTCCTTCTTCATTATTAATACATTCTTCTTCTCCTCTATTATGCTCGTTATTCTTGCTTGGTTGTTGTCTCCTTTCCTCTCTTTCAAATTTAAAACAAGCTCTTGATTTATTAATTCAAAACAGCATTGTCCGATAAGAATGCTTTGTATTATCTATCAAGTGAGACTCTTCGTACTCGCTGCAGATCGGGATCACAATTAGATATATTTCTAGCCTATATCATGAGGGTGAAGCAAAAGTCTAAACCCCCTTTCAAATGAGTCTCAAATGCTGACGCAGGAATTGATGATCGTATTCGTTCACTGGTTTCTCTGAGTTAAGGACAGTTCTGTTCGAAATTTTTTTTTATTTTTATTACGCGCTATAATACCCTATGACCCTGACGGTCCTAAATGGACAGTTTCTCTTGAAATAACGAGCTGTAAACAGAAAACTGCAACGAAGAAAAGAGAAGAAGAGCTAAATAGAACAAGTTCTGTTCGAAATTGAATGAATGCAGCACTCAGATTTGTCTCCAAGTTCCTAATACTTTTCAGTGTTTCTCTACATAACCTAGTCCGTATATCTACGCCAGGGTACCTGAAAGCATGATTTTCATCAATTTAGCATGTTTCTCTAGACAAAATAAGCATATGCATGCGTCTTTTACTAAGGCTGAAGACTATTTTAGTGTAGAGTGATGGTTTTTATTGTTCTTTTCAATCAAAATTTATTATAATATATTTATCATATATTATGAACTTGCTCTGACATTGACAAGTGTTATGATGACAGAACTCAATCATTGTTTAGAATTGTAACTTACTGTCAATATTATTTTATTATTTATAGGATAAGTGTTATACGCACTTGAGAGAAAACAATTTGCCAATCCTTTGGACAGTGCGTTTATACTATTACTAAATGATAATGTCTATACTCGAAGAAACGTTTTTGCATATAAAAGGTTGACATATGAATCCGTAGTCCAACCAAGTTTTCAGCTCTTTCATATATTCATATCAAGACAGAAAATCACATAGAGAAATAGTAAGAATAACTAAAAAACTGTAATTTTATTGTTACGAGTGGAAAATTGAAAATAGTACAAGTTCATGTACCGACTGATCTAATTCGATTTGAATATTTCTATCGTCCATGACATTGATAACAATGAAAAGCCCCTAGTTAAAGCTCTCGTTTATGATCAAAGACTCTTGCCTTCAAATACCTAAATGCTTTTTGTTTCACGCTACTCTTGATCCAAAGAAAGGAAGAAACAATCCCTTACGATGTTTCGCCAATATCTTGTATTTGTCTATGTTAAATTTAACTGTCTATCATTTTGTTCAAAAATCAACCGTAAGATAGGTACCCTTCAAAAAAACCTCATTAATCTCGGCTTGGTTCGGATAAAAACAATGAAGATGATGAAGAATAGGTGCTATGCGCTGGTTTTTAACATCAACTACTTACAATCTAGTCTCCAAGCATTCGAATCATGTTCATCCTTCAATCGTTTAGCACTAAGAAATCCTTTTTCTATGTGATCTCGAGCTTCGTCGAGTCGGCCCATCTGTTGTAGAGTATGACCCAAATTATAATGAAGGAACGGCGTCTGTAGTTTGCCATCTGAGATACAAAAATTATTGGTTCTTTTTCTGATTAAAAAGAAACTTACCACGTGAATTGGGAGGGAGGTATTCCAATGATTGGCAGAAATGTCGATAGGCTCGCTCTGGATCTCCTTCTTCATCGAATATTCTGCCTATTTTAAAATTTAAATAGGCCGTTTCCAATCGATCTTCGATGCTTGTAGTTTCGAGGAGTAATGTATACATCTCTTTTGCTTTTGAATATTGTCCCATGAGAAATAACATTCGAGCTAGACGATGAAGAATAGTTGGCTCAGAGAAGATCGATGTACACAAAGTGTCGTACAATAATGCTTGATCACGATGTTTCTCCTGATTCGTAGATGACAGATATAGGTGAACTTTCCATTCATTGTTCTGAATACATTCAACACTATCAATTCGAAAAACAGTACCCATTTGAAAAAGACATTCTTCTTCATCTGGATTCTTGCTAAATATTTTAATATCAGCAAAACAACGCTTTTCAAAAGCTTCATTGCAGTGTATTTCAAATAGAATGCTAACAATTGTCGGATCTCGCAACACAAACATCTCAGCTACTTCCAGACAACGACTAGTCGATAGAAATTCATGTATCCAAAGAAGACCACCAACTCTTTTTCTGATTCGTCCCTCAAAATCTGCTTTTGACATGCCTTGACCACGATACAACGTTATGTCAAAAGTATTTTCTTTTTTCATATTGTCCTGGGCAATTTTCGATAACTGTTGATTTAAATCGCGAATGAAGAAACGTAAATTGAAAAGTAAATCAAAATCTTGTTCACGTAAAGCTTTATTCAGCTCTTCATAAAGAAATGTATTCGTCGTATACCAATAGATAGCTTTGTCAGGACGATAAGTCCTTTTAAATTGCTTAATGATATTTAATCTGGCTCTGTCATTAGCAAAACGATTATGCGAATCGTAGAAAAAATCATCTCGTTCATTTTTATAAATAGGTGCCTTGAGAAAAATATCTCGAATGAGACTCCCAAAAACAAAAGATATTTCCATACTTGATCCGACATCGTGATCGTCGTCTATTGTGCCTTGATTGGCTGATGTTGTTGTAAAATTCACTGGCTTAAACCAGCGCAAGATACGAACATGCTCCTTTAAATCGTTCGCTAGTTGAATAATGTCTGTAAATATGCCCTTGAATCGATGAATGTTCGAAATTTCAGACGTTTCCGGATAATAATTTGTACCTGAGTAAATGTAAATCGCACCGATTTGTTTAAAATCAAGAAGTATCTTAACCAAAAAGGTCATATCATTAATTGGTCTTGCAATAACAAGAACCATCGGTTTTTGATTTGGGCTTGTAATATGATCAATGCATCTATCGATGTCATGAAATATTTCTAAGTGACTGAAAATACCTTGAAGCAAATTACTTATATGACTCTTATTTAAATTAATTGTACTATCCGATGTTAACCAAACCAGAGGACATTGTTCTTCAATGCTAAAAGATACTTTCAAAAAGAGATTCAGATTAAAAACGAGAAATTATTAAGTGAAGTATAATATCAATCCTACAGTCATTGCTCGCAACACCAACTTTTGACTTTCGTAAACCCATCTTCAAAAAAGAGACAGTCTTGAATGTTGATTGTCAGTTCTATTAATTCTTACAATCTTAGCTAGAATGACGCATCGTATCATACGACTTTTAGCTATCTACAATGGAAATTAACGCATAATCCTTCGCGACATAAAAGAAGCAAGAAGCATAATTATAAAAAATCATTATGAAACACCTTTATGTTATCATAAAATAAAAGAGAGGAGACAATCAAACTTTTCTTTTCCCATTTGATATATTAATTCCAATCTCGCGGATAGATTCTTACTGTTATATACTTAGTCAAGTAATATCTAATAGCGATACGTCGAGAGTGAATTCGTTTATCCACAGCTTTCCTCCAGCAATGCAAGACACAAAATACTGTACTAATCAATGAAAAAATAAGACCAATTGACCCAATGATAGCGACGACAATCCGTAACCAAAATTTTGTAGTAGCATCTATTGAGGCAGTTTCTAAGATAAATGAGCCAATGCACATCGGAAGTAATCCGATGATAATCCAAATGAGATTAAATCGTGAATAAAATGAGTATAGGCGATTTTGATAATACAAAGGGTAATCAGTTCGTATGTTGCGTCTGAGCATTTTCTGTTACATTGAAATAAGAAAGCTTAAGAAAAAACATAGCTTTAGAAAAATCTTGACGTATTCTCATGGACACTCACATTTTAATCATATTGATAGGATCTATTCATAAAATGATGACTCACAAAGTTGTTATGGAATTTGACAGAAAAATATACATAAAATTAGCTTTTCGTCTACAAGAGTATAGAATTTTTATGTCAGTGTATATTCAAAATTAATGATCTTATAATGAAAGCGTGAGGGCTGCGCAAGTACGGGTACAACTTGTACTAGCATCTATTACCATCTATTACTCCCCAAAAACCTAGAACTCTAGAATTCATGTATTGCCATGTATTCGTATGTACTCGTATGTATTCGCTTGTGCTACCCCCATCTTCCCCCCAGAAACCTAGAATTTAAGAATTCATGTATTGGCATGTACTCGTATGTATTCGGTGGTACTACCCCTCTTCCCCCCAAAAACCTAGAATTCTAGAATTCATGTATTGGCATGTATTAGCATGTACTCGTATGTAATCGCATGTATTCGCTTGTACTACCGCAGTTTTCCCCGAAAAACCTCAGTACTGTCAAATTTGAAAGTTGAATTCAACTGAGTCTTCGACTATCAAGTGTAGAACTTGAAACTTCAGTTTTCAAACTTCAACTTGTGGTTTCAGGTTATTGGCCTTACGCTACACCCTAATCTTTGGTACATATGTTTGTGTGTATGCGAACATATTGCCCTTCCCAGGCACCCACATTTTGGGTACATATGTGGGTGTGTAGACGAACATGTTTCGCTTACATAGCGCTGACATCCGTGAATGTTGAGAGTTCAAAGTACAAAGCTGAATTCAAGTATCAAGTTCAACGCAAATGCGTCTCCCCCTCCCCCTCCCCCCCGCAATAACCTACAAACAGACTATATGTGAGTAAATCCGAGTACATGCCAATACATGAATTCTAGATTTCTAGGTTTTTGGGGGGAAGAGGGGTAGTACCACCGAATACATACGAGTACATACGGGTACAGATGTATCGTCTGTGTTAGTAGCGGAGCTTCGATCCTCTAGGTAAATTGGCGAGTACAAGTTGTACCCGTACTTGCGCAGCTATGGAAAGCGTTTGTTTTCGTTTCTGACAAACGGCAGTAGTAAAAATTGTATGCAGCACTACGAATAAATAAAAAGGTAACCAAGTTTTGTTTTCTGACATCATGACTCACGACTCACTTTTAATGCGTCATTACTTTTTGCAGGATTCATTGACGTACACTTTAAGTAAACGAAACTGGTGGAAAAAATCAATCCACTGCCCAAAACAACGTGTTTTGGACAGGTAGAGATTCAAGAACTGCAGGATACGAAAATTTTGTAACCTGTAACCTGTTGTACTATTTTGAAAGTAGGAAAATATTCAAAACTAACCTTATACGATGCACTTCAAACTTGAACTGGACAAAAATCATACTAAATCTCTCTAAGAGTTGTAATTGAGGAATATCTAGTAGACAGAATTAACTGCATACGATTAAAAGCGATTTTTTGTTATATATGGATGCATTAATCTCAGTAAATTTATCATTCGTCATATATATTATTTCAAAAAATGTCGAAAACATAGTGTTCAAGTATTGGTGTAGGTATCTGTCGAAAAGTGGCACATCATACTTAGTATTATTATTGGAAAAAGTGATGAAATTTATTTAAAAGTTTTCATCTGGTTTGGTCACATTCATGAAGGAAGTGAATGCCTGTGCTATTGATGTTATGATGTGTACGATTTTCGAACGTCTTTCTTAGTCATTTTTTCAGAGTCGTTTCTCAAAAGGAGGCTTTAAGTATCAACTCAATAAATTTTTTGGGAATCATCAGCACGGTCACGAATGTCGATACCAAAAACAATTTTTAGACAACGTGATTGTCTCCTTTGAGTAAGCAATTTCATTGAATACTATTTGGCAGTGTTGATTAGATCTAATTCATAATTTCTTTTGTCTTTTTAATATTTCTCCCAATTTACTTACCAAAAGTAACAAGCAAGTGACGAGAATTATTACATGACTTCAGCAATAGATTGTTTTGCATTGATTATTTCAGTGCATTATAACAATGATTCTTTTATGACTCATCATTCCTTCTTGAAATGCAGCAAGTATGTTTTTTCCAACCGTACAAATTTTAGTTTTCTTTTCTTCCTTCAAAAATATGACAGAATAAACGATGGATAAAAACAGTTACATATGTAAAGAAATCTAACTCACATTTGTGTAGAAAAAGCCAACAGTGAAGTTGAAAGAATCAAATATCATTATAGAGATGTGTAGAGCAAGCATTTTTCGTATCGCGGCCCTACTCTGCCCTACAAAATAAAGTAAGCAAAGATTAACATAAAGATCTCTGATCATGATAATCGAAAATTAGAGTGTGAGGGTGTGTGGGTGTGGGTGTGGGTGTGG
>CAJNYU010003720.1:0-67951 GCA_905331475.1 Rotaria socialis
ATTTTGTGTTGTAAATAATCTTGAATAACACTAGGATTTGTTCTAATAATTGTGTCTATGAGTTTATTCCAATGTGCTGCAGTAAGTTCGGCTATTGATCGGTATTTGTTCAAATTCGTAATTTCGATATTTATGGCGTCATGCCAGTTGTGGATAATTCGAAAGATTTTACGATTTAGACCTTCTAATTGACCTTTCTTCCGGTTCGATAAAATTGGATAGACATTGTGCAGCGATTGGTAATAGGGGTGGATGTATGCATTGAACAATTTGAAATTAATTTTTTCATAAGTCATTCTGGTCGATGATAACCGTTGGAATATCTTCAAATTTGAATTGATTTTTGATTTGATGTAATCAATATGCGGATTGAATGAAAGTTTCTCGTCAAGAAAGGTGCCTAGATATTTAAATCTATTGACAGGATTGATAAGGTGACTCTGACAAACAATTTCTGGTTACTTTGAAGCAACGTGTCTGTTGAATAACATCCAATGGGTTTTATTGAAATTTATCGGTTGCTTCCAGGATTTAGAATAATCGATGAGTCGATTGAGAACCTTAATGATTTGTTCAGTGATATCCCTGATCATGTTCGATGGAGTTAACGAAGAATCCGGCGAAAATAAGATAGATGAATCGTCGGCAAATAAATGTTTCCAGTGAATAGTTTCCAGCGATGCAAGGAGATCATGATGGTAAATTATGAACAAAACAGGGCCGACCACACTGCCTTGTGGGACTCCTTTAGCTAGATTGAACACAGTGGACTGAGATGATTTAATGTCGATGAAGGCTTTTTGATTACATAGATAGTGACGCAACCAGGAAATTAGCGTCATAGGACAATTTAATTTTGTTAACTTGATCCATAATCCATTAAACCATAGCTGATTGAATGCGGTACGAAAATCAACAAATAGACCACCAGCAGCTGTATGTTTCGATAGGCTTTGTCCAATCAGACAAAGAGATTCTCTTGAGTGTAGATGCGTGTCAAAGCGTAACCATGATCGATTTTGGAGTAGTCATCCTATTCCGCAATGTTGAACATTTCGGAACCAGTTCCGTCGATTCCGAAATTAGGTCAAACATGAACACTGTCCGATTCCCGGAATTCAAGGGAATTCAATCGAATTCCGGAATATGGTGAAAGCGGAATCACTGGGAATTTCTAGGAGTTACACGGAATTCCGTCCAATTCCGGAATCATAACTTCAATTACTATTATATCTTCTCTTACCCATTTAGTGATGATCCGATTCCGGTTCGGAATTCCGGAATTAGGTCAATACGGAATCGTTGGGAATTAGGCGCAATTCCTAGGAATTCTGTGTAATTCCGTTCAATTCCTGTTCGACCTAATTCCCGAAATTCCGTACCGGAATTGCATGGTGCGGGCGTCAATGTGGGTGTTGCCATAAGTGTGAGCGTGGATGTCAGTGTGGGTGTACTGAATTCCGGAATGGAACCGGAAGGGATAAACGGAATTCCGGGAATTATATGGAATTGGTAGGCAGTGATTCTGGGAATTCCGGAATTGTGTTGGAGGTGATAAACGGAATTGCCAGAATAAGGTGGAATTGGTTCCGTTAGCGGAACTGGTTCCGGAATGTTCAACATTGCGGAATAGGATGTATTCTCCCATAGATCAGAAACTGTACCAATCAGAAGTGAACTTTACTTCCTCGAGTGAAGGAACGGTCATTTGAAATAAAATGCGTTTGTATTTTGGTGCACGTGTAGCCATATCAAGGGTGATTAAGGCTTATTTAGCCTGATAAAATTAACCCTAATTAAGGCTAGTGATTTTTTTACTAAAAAAGACCTTCATAAAGAAAAGAACGGTTCTTTTTCATAAAGTTTAACTGAAGATAATGGAGGTCGAGAAACTGGAATTCGTGATTAAGTTTTCGAAATGTTGTGGTTTGATTATTTCGATACACTGCAGCAAAGAGTAGTGGCGGTTAGTCGTGAGTGGCGCCCCAGAGAGATACAAGCCACGGCTAGCCGCTGAGCAGAAACCTTTTCGAGACCGTGCTGCATACGCCTCAGATCCATAGACTAATTTTCTTTCGCCCGTTAACTCTTTTTCGCCCAGAACTCTGCTTCAAACGAACAAAGCAAGGAACAGACCCAGGTGAATCAATCCGATACTGAATCCCATCGGATTCTATGAGGTCATACCATGCGACGAAATCCTGTTGGATTCCTGGTTGAGAAATCAATGTCGGATCCGACAGCCGTACTTCCAATGATATCCGATTGTCGGAACCAATGAAATCCGAAGCATTCCGGTTCTGATTGACGGGTACTATCGGATTTTATTAGTTTTCGATATTAGGATCCGATATCGATTCCGGAACCAGTAATCCGACGATAATACGATAGTTTCCTTGCGCCTTCCGAAAAGCTCCGCCGGATTTATAATAGGAACCGACCGGAACTCATCGGGTTCTAGGCTAGGATTCATTCTCCTGGGGATCCGACTCTCAGCTAGGCCGCTTGGTATGTCGTATCAGCAAGTATTTCTTCAGTCTTTAGAAAAACAGCCTTTTCAAATAGGCGAGGTCAAAATCATGTTAATTATCTGTAGGAAATGAGAATTTATCTACGAAGTACATTAAAGCACGGTAAAAGCCAGCCGTGATGGGCGACCCATAGGAGCGCCAACGAATGACTAGTCGTTGAACAGAACGTCTGTAAAAAGCAAACCTTCGGACTAGTGAAACCAGTTGAGTGATAATATATGAATGAGGTCTATTTGGCAGGGACTATTCATTTGGTGAGGGTAAAACTGAAAAATATTTTACTTTAATATAGGCCTCTATGTTGTGGTAGAAACAAGGTGATAGCGCAGTTGCTTCCTGTGAAGGATATATCTCGTTTTTCCACATCACATTATGATGATTGATTGTGCACCAGAGCGGGTGTGGGTGTGCTTCGAGCTAACCGTTACGCGCTTCGACCTTGCTTTAGGGTCTCTTCAGACGGCTTTGATTTTGTAGGGACTCGGAAAGATCTTTTGATTAGAAATAGAGTTGTCACTCGGAGGCTGTTTCTGTTGTTTCATAATTAAGGATTTTAGCAAAAACAATTTTTTAATCACCGATTTTTCTGGATTTTGATTGAGATTGTGTTGGATAGTAAGGATTAGTCGAATAAAGGATAGGGTGCTGCATAGGAAAATGGACACTACCTTTGCTGCGAAAATGCTATTCTGATTCATAGGCGTTCTTATCTGTCTGTGAGACATGAAGAAGTGATCTAAAGTGCTTGCCATATCGACGTTATCTTATTATTGTTGGAGAAATGTATTTTTTCATATATTTGTCGTTGAAATGTTTATTAATTCTTATGTATATGGATATTTCTCGCTTAGGCTATTTTATGAATAACTAATCTGATGATGGCACTGTATGTCTTCGCGTCAGGTTTTGGTTATAAACTTGTGGTACTCTGGATAGGTATTTTTCAAGAGTGGGATATTTATGTTTTATTTATAAATAACAATACGACGTATTAAATGCAGTAAGTTATTGGTTGGTTAGGTTTGCGTGAATGTTCTGTTTGTTGATCTGTCTCATGTTGCGGTTTGATCGCTGGTTTTACGTGAAATATTTTCGAGCATTCTGGGCATCAGTTCTTGTTTTAGGCTATGATTCAGATTAGTTCGAATGATTAGAGTAGTATTGATGATATTTGTACCGCGCAAAGTACGTCTCCACAATTCATGAATATGTCGGTGATTGTTCGCGCGTCATTTTTCATGTCTTCGATGGATGATGAGACGTTTTCGTGTTGTTAATTCGTTGTTGTCTGTAGGTTGTAGAAACTGATTTTGCATGTTTTTGTCATGAATTTGATTGGTAGTTGAGGTTCTGATTGTTTTATTGTATTCTGTATGTGCTGATGTTCTCAATAACTGATGACGTAAATAACTGAAGTCATCATAGTTATTTAGCATAGGCAAAATGAAGTTTTTCGATAAATATTTACTGAATAATGTAGTGAGTCACCAATGGATATGTCTTAGCGGGTACCTATAAGTCACATGCAAAGAATGAAAAACATGAATGAATACAGGAAACTCACCTATTATAGAGAAACATGAGTTTCATTTGTCGTATTTCTTCTTCGAATTGAAATAAGGTTGTTGAATAACGAACTGCTCTTGTAATATCAGTATCAACAGTGTTTCTAAAAATATGACCAAGGTGATCTGATCCAAATGGCACCGCATATGACTCCGTTGCTTCTTCATGATACACCGAAGTTATTAATGCTCCGTTACTGTTCTGAATGAGTACATCAAGAAATAGAACACTTCTACCGATTTGTAGTACTAGTTTAATGTTTGGATGAAACCTATTAGCTTCATCTAGCATTTGGTCGATAGATTCGAATGAATCGTTCGACGTAAAGAAAATATCATCAAAGTATATTCTTTTATGAACCATGTTAAATGCCGACTGTAGATTTCATTAAATACTTCCAGTTGGTGAGAAAGTCATTTCTGCCAGTTCCACATGAAAATATTAGCTAGTGTTAAAGTAAATGCTGAGCCCATCGCACCACCAATGACTTGTCGATAGAATTTCTTCTCATAAACAAAAAACGTTTTCTTTAATGATGATAAGAGCTAACTTTCGAATAATATCGATTGGAATATTTTGAACTTTTTGATAGCCATGTTGAAGGATAAATTCAATTAAAATATCAAGTGATTCTTCTTGTGGTAACATCGTATATAAATTTGTAATATCAAACGTGCACAAATAAGTTTTAGGTTTGAGATACCCATTTGTTGTGTATGCTTCTAAACGATGAATCAAATCAACTCCATCAATAATTGTGGTTGAAGGCGCATGTTTATCAAATATCGGCCGTATTAATTTGTTCGAAAACTTTGAAATTCCTATTTTTGGCATATTCATTGATGATACAATAGGCCTCAATGATGTTCCTGCCTAGTAGAACGAGTTGAAGAGAGATAAGAATCAAAGATTAGAAATGAATTATCTTGTGAGGTTTAGGAATGAAATATAAATAAGCTAACTGAGCTGTTTCTCGCTTCAGCATCATTTTATCTAGTTGCTACGATGAAATATATTTTTTTGAGCGAAGATCATTGAATAAAAGAATAACTTTATCAAATACACTCCATAATGGATTAAAATCTAATTCAATATATGCACCAGCTTTTTGTCGATAAGCTTCTGCTTTCTTTTCATAATCAACTTAATTGACAATATGAAAAATTCCACTTTTATCTGTCCCGCGAAGAATCTAGTTTTCTTTCTTTAGTCTATGTTGAATCGATTTCATTAATTTGAATTCTTTTCGTGTTCGATATATGTTTAGGTAAGATAATGGAATCATATATTGTTGATGTAGACTTGTTCCCAAGTGTTGAGAAAATTCTCTGATAATTGTTGCTGTTAGTGAAATGTGATGCTCACGGATAAGATAACGAGTTATCACATTCATAATGTTCTTATGTTCTTGCTGTACATGTTTTTCTTGATGTTTATAAGAATGAATAGAACTTTGATTTGATCTGATATAATTAGGTCCTTGAAATAGAAAATGTATGAGGATATCAATATATAAGAATAAATTAACGATTGAGATAATACTATAAAAGAAAGGTATCTACTTACCACTTTTGGAAAGATAATCTAATTGAATTCGATTCAATGATATTTTAGGAACGTCAACAATGATTTGTGGATAAACATCGACTATTTGCTGTTTTGATAATAAATGACGACGATGCTGACGTACTAATTTTACATGAACACACGCTTCATTGTAACGAATTTGACGTATTAATCGATTGGCGAAATGACTCAAATAGCATTTCAATAAAGTCATCAATATATCTGCTTGAATATGTTGATGATTTAATCTTGTTTGTATGAGGGTGTGGGTGGGTGTTACTATTTTTATTAGCAATATGTATATCCACGCCCACACCCAAATTCTACGTTTTCACCTATTCAGGCATTTCTATTTTTTTCCATTGCATCCCTAAACAGATTATAAAACTCATGCTATTAAAACATTCTATTTGTTCAGTATCTAAGTGATTCATAATACGTGAATTTCACATTTTAGTCCCACCGGGCTGCACTGAAATGCTTTTTTTAAATAAACATTCGTATTCGAATGTCAAGATTAATAATAAAAGTATCTGAGAAGAGCAGAGGATTGAGGACTTAATAGTCAAAGTTGACTTTTGGATTGAAATCTTATTGAAGGAATGAATGCATAGTTGTTAAGAGGATGTGAGCGGTTTTAAGTGTAGATCTTCTCTCCAATGACACTCTCACAGCTCATTTGGCAAGCCAAATTTTGTTGTGCAGGCTTATTCAACATAATTATTTGTTGAGGGTGTGGGTCTAGATATCGTCTCTTTATCATCGAATACTCGCATCCAACGACATCTCGAGTCTAACAATCCATTCCTTTGGCCCATATTTGATCAAAGTAATCAGCTGATAAGTCTATTTTACACATTGGTTCTTTCATCTCCATTCATTTTTCTTTCTTTCTTCTACACAAGCAATGATAGCTACTAGCAATCTTATCGACAAAATCATGACGAGACGGGCGAAGAGGTATTCTCTTTTACTTTTTGTAACACTTTCCGCGTGTGCACGTGAATCTTTTTTGTTTCTTTTGGATTGTATCTTTTCTAACACGATAAAAAATTACGATGGTGTTCACTATTATTGTACATCTGACTGTGAAAAGCGACCACGTGGAAAAGGTCAAGGCGAAATTGATAGAAGCGAGTCGCGTTTATGTCAACGATAAAGGAACCATCGACTGGTTTGTTAGTCAAGGTAAAAAACAGTGTGCTATTCTGCTATTTAGAAAAAGATATAATCCGCCATTGTAAAATAGATGTGGCAGATCCAACCAAGTTTGCCATCGTAGAACGGTATGAGCAGCAGAGTGATGTGCAAACTCACATCAACAATCCATACTATCAACTGTTCGGTGCATACGTGAAACCACTTTTATCTAAGCCCTTGGTATGTTACCATCTTAATTACTATAACTCTCTTCTTATGCTTTTGGTGAGACTAGGAGCTGCACAGGGTGGAAGAATTGGATACGTCGAAAGAAGTTGAAGTTCCTCCGCAAACTTGGTCGGTTGAAACAGACAATTAAACTTCTTTTTAAAATTCATTGTTGTTGTTTACAAATTATCTCCAAATACTATATGTGCTGTCACTTTCGCAAACTTTAATTATATGGTACAAAACGATTAACCAGTTTTCTGTGATTAGAATTCCTTCAGTTTTAATTAGCAATTTGATTTTTTTAAATATACAACAGGGTGCGCAGAAATAAATCAATAAGAAACTTTTGATATAACATCAACGCTGTCAGCGTGATGTCGCTGCATTTGATTCGAGTTCATCTCTTCGTCCATTCTTATCGGTTCTTAATAAAACACGCAATCAAAACCGAAGCTTGAGTTCAATGGTACATTTTCCCCGTAGAATGAGTGAAGTCTTTCCCAGAATCGGCCTTGCCTGAGATTATGATTTATAGTACAGATGTGGATGTGGGCCTACAGAAAACCACGATACCTACATATCAACGTCCTCATCCTCAGCAATGCAAACATTTGCGTGTTAAATCAATCGAAATGGAACTTGTTTGATAAAGTAATTACCGTTAATACAGTTATGAATACGTGTGAAATTAGTCGATAAATATGTACATGGTTAAAGAGTTTTCAAACAGCAAAATAAAAATAAGCTATTCGATAAACAAAAAAAATAATATGACTTCAATTCAAATATTAAATTTCCAGTCAATATCCGAGAACATCCATGCTCTTTGATCGGCCTATTGGATATTCATCAACATTACACAGATGAACATGGTATAATTTAATCATCGTTACTTCAAAATAAATAATTTGCTGGTCAACCTACCTCTGACAATTACAGTTGTTCAACTTGTGCGCTTTTTCACTCGATTTTTATGCATTGTCACCAATACTTTGAACAATCTTTGATTTACCGATATTTCATCTACCATTAATACCCGAAATATTTCTTATTAACAATGATGATGCTTGATACACAAGAGAGAGATCGGCTTCCGATGAATTTTCAAACGGTAAACAGGACAATTAACATTACTCCTCCATCAGTTGTACAATTTTCGCTTCTATATTCAGACTGTTACTTTTTGTAAGTTTAGAATATATTTACTTAGCCTTTTTGTATGGGAACATAATTTTTGGTCAGTAAAATAAATGAAATGGTCAGTAAAAAAATAGGCAAATAATCAGTGTTAATATTATATGGTCAGTACTAAAACGGTCAGTAATTAATTAAGAAATGGTCAGTNCATTCATTCAATTTATTGTCCATTCATTTATTTTACTGGTCATTCATTTATTTTACTGATTTTATAATTATTTTGCTTACTGACCATTTCATTTATTCTACTGACCACTAAAATGATAGCCTTTTTGTATGTTGAAGTTCTAACAAAAATCATGAAATCCATCAGCAACATTCTGAACTGTTCTTTTAAATAACTCGCTTTGTCTTAGAATCTATTCTTTCCTTAATTCAATACCAAAGAGCTACTTTATAAAACTTATACATTCCTCGAATAATTCTTTATGTGAAAACTATTGTCCGATATGGGTCTATTTTGAAAAGAATCATGTGTAACTATCGAAGGTTTAAAAAGATTCCAAAGGCACGTGTTTTCTCTGAATACTTTTTAAGCCGGATTGGAAAAAGTCAATAAATCATTTCGAATCAGATGATCTGAAGCGCGTTGTTTTGTTATTTTTCATATGCAACAGAACACTACGATTGTAAAATGTTGAAGTTGAGAGTTATAAAATTCTTACATAAGATTATGGCACGACATGTAGTATTTTGATGTTGTCTATTTTAGTAGCTATTAGTCCGAAAAGGTTTCAGCGCTCTAGCTGTGCAATATAGTTCATATGAAAAGGTTTGTTTTTGTGTACTGGCGTATTTCTTGCTTTTGTATTGTTTTATGACGTCTTAAATGTGCATTTTCGATTAAATCGATGCTCGGAGTAAGTAATGAGGATGAGAAAAAAAGTATAAAAGTGGACGATAATTTCAAGACGGATAATAAATTGAAGAACAAAAGAAACGAGGGTAATAACAATCGTAGAGATGGCAAAGTGAGAACAAGAAAGTCATTCGTCTTAAGATCGAACAATCGGTGATAAAATATCATAAAAATGAATTATTCTGATGTTTATATAGAATAGTGTGGATACCAATTTTGCATAAGAACTTGTAATTACAATTGTTTTGCGGATTGAAATATGGAATTAATGCATTTTTTTAGTTCAGTTATATTGAGGTCTCTCGAATAACCCTCTACATTTATGCGCCTTCTTTGTTAAATTGATGAGTTTGATGGTAGCCATCGCTTGTACAACTCAGATATTAATCTGGACTAGTTCATATTCATTCTGATGCTAAACTTTCAGTTTCCGACTCATGTTAAAAACAAGAACTGTTTTGTTTCGACGAATATATAAATTATTATTCAAAAAAATCGTTTTTATTTGAGACACGAATCCGTTTTACTCCTCAAAAGAAAATTTAGTTTTGAAAAGTCGCGTAAAAATTCGTCATATATGATGTAAACAACCGTTTCATTAAATGTAGTTGGCGATCGAGTCTTTCTAATATTTAATAAAAACAAAATACTGTTTGCTTTGCCTTCATAAGCCGATAGAGTTTATGCGCTTTCCTTAGGTTCGACTTTAGTAACCAATTGCCAAAATAATTTTGCTGCAATAGTAAAGATTTTTCTTCTTTTTAGTTCGATTTGGACAAACTGTTTTAGTATCAAATAATTCATCTTCAACTATATCATTATAGAGGTAAACTCTTGAAACGTATCAAAATCAGATTTGTGCGCAGAAAAAAGTGAAAATCGAAGCAGCGCTGAAATCGGTCCGGAAATTCACCGGTTGAAAGTTTTGAGAAATCTTCTTTGTTAACCCAATTTTTGGCAATAAAAAGCAAGATTTCATTTTTTCTGTCAGAATGCGCAAAAAAGTGTTCACAACAGTATTTGAATCATGTGTTCTGAGGTTCAATTTGAAAAGATTCAGTATAATGAGTGTTCTTCACATGTATTCGTAAAATATTTCATATGTGGAGACATTTTCTGTAAAAGTGTTTTTCTCCAAAAATTTCGACTTTGTTTCGCTGGTTTCCGCCGGAATTTCACCGGTAGGATATGTCATTCCAATTGACGGATTTACCATTTCTAAACCGGTTCCAGTGTTGGACTCGAAGCATTTATTTAGATAAGGATATTCTGTTTGTTTGTCTGTATATATATACCTGCCACGAATCAATATAAGAATAAGATGACGGTTCGCAGTAGTTTACATTTCTTGACTTCACAGAAACTACAGAAACTACAGAACAATAAACAAAATCAACTTTTGTCTATCTTACTCTTAGATATTTTTCAAATCGGATCTTCGTTGTGCTGAGACTTCTTACACCAGTATTTCTATGATGAGAAAAACATGATGTTCGTGGAAATCAGTATTGGTTAAGGTCTAAATCAAACATAAAGATATCTATTGCAAGATAAAAATAGTATCCATAATTGAAAAGACAATTTTTTTTGTCTGCTGTTCGAAACGTTGAATGCAGGATCTTCCCTTAAATATATTTTTGCAGCTTTCAAAAATTTTAACACTGGATAAAGCACTCTGGTTTTATTTATTCACATTCATTTTCTTGAATATAAATTGACGCAACATCTACTTGTTGTGTTTTGAAAGTAGAGAAATTAGGAATGTAGATATTTTTCTTTACTAGCCGAACTACGAATAGTCATTGAGGTGTTCACGTAAAGCCAATGCAGAACAATTTCATGATCAAGCGATGGGGAATGCTGGACACGAACAGCTAAACAGGCTATTTTGTCTCTACCATCTTACTCGAGAAGATAGTTTAGTGTCGTAAAATGAATCATTTATTCAATCCCATCACCAATCCAATTCATTTATGAATGTCTTCATTTATAGGTAGAACATGGTGTCTTTCATAATCAGGCTGTTTTTGACCATGAGTATCATGTCCCTGTGTATCTATAGCAGACCGAATTTCAACAGCACGAATGAGACCCTGATAAATAAAATGTAAGTGTTCAATCTGATAGGAATTCGAATTTTTCATTTCACGATTGACTGTTCCGCAGGGAATAACAATGTTTTCGATAGATTGAATTTAAAATCCTTTTTAATATTGACTAAAAGAAGAGAAACTCTTTTAATCTTCAAATTTAGCTTTAGAAAAGCCATCTTCCAATCGAAGTCATGCACATTGAAATTTACATCTAGACGAATGAATAAAATCATCTACACCATTGAAATCTTCTTTTAGAGCAATGTACTCTCTTCTCCGACCAACATGGGTACAAGCCGATCTGGACGCAGTGAGTCATAATGTACGTGAGCTGAAAAGATTCATTGGCGAGAAAGTGCGTCTAATGGCCGTCGTCAAAGTCAACGCGTATGGACATGGATTTGTGGAAATAGCTCGTACTGCTCTCGCATCTGGCGCAACTTGGCTAGGCGTTGCTATATTGGACGAAGCACTTTTACTGTGTCGTCAGCTAACAAAAGATGCGCTCATTCTCGTTCTGGGCTATGTCCCGCCACAACATTTGTCGTTAGCTAGTCACTCGAAAATTACGATGACAGGCATTTCTTTGGCATGAATCCAGGAAGCATCTCGTGTCGCCGACGAACAATTCGATTTTCATTTGAAAGTCGATACAGGCTTAAATCGAATAGGCTGTAAGACATTATACGAAGTGAAAGAAGTAATTAGCATTGTATCGAACAATTCAAAACTAAACTTATCGGGAGTCTTTACTCATTTTTCAACAGTTACAGACATGATTAATACGACCTATTTTGAATGGCAACTGGCACACTTTCACGAATTTCTGGCAATCATTCCTAATTGAACTGAGAAACTTATTCACTGTGCAAACTCAGGCGCTACTCTATTTCATAGTAACAAGACATTCTTTGATACGGTTCGTTGTGGAGGCGCATTGACCGGTCTACTGAAAGAACCGTTAGAACAACCACTTTCCTTTCCTCGTCAAAAGGCTATTTCTGTTTACTCGATGTTAGATCTTGTTAAACAAGTGAATGCGAGTGAAAAGATTGGTTATGAAGGTACATATACAACAACCCAAACTGAATGGATCGGCACTGTACCTATAGGATATGCTGACGGATGGCGTCAAAGTTACAAACCCATTAGCGTCCTCATTGAAGGAAAACGATTTCCGACCGTTGGACGTATTGTCACGGGCCAACTTATGATTGGTCTGGATCGAATGTATCCGGTCGGAAGCCTGGTAACTTTCATCGGACAAGATGGTAATGATACAATTACTGTGGAGTATATCGCTAGTGAGGGAAATACACCCATAGGAGCACTTCTGTGTTCCTTCTCAAGTCGCATACCACGTATTTGGAAATCAAATTTATCTGTCGGAAGTGCTGGAAATGGTGTGCTGCAACCTATACCACTACTAGGAGCGATACTTTTACTTGCCATTCGTGAACATAAATGCTGCTGAGAACGCTTTTCCTGAATAGTCCATAAAACGGATAGAAAATCGATTAATTTTAGATATCGAATATAATTATGTAAAAAGTAGTGCTTCATGTAGTAAGCAAGATTTGTTCATTGAAGAGTGATTTAAATGTCTGTATGTAAATATGAAGATCTTTTCATTATTCTAAACTATGCATCCTTCGTTCAATGCTCTTGTTTTAGACTCTTTCTCTCCCTCTGCGTTTGTTATAGATCTGTGTGTTTTTAAATACTCTTCATATTATATCGAGAGAGTTTATATAATTATTATACGTAATTTTAAAATATGAAACATTCGAATTGCATACAAATAGATTAAATAATTAATTTAAAGACATTTTTGCAATAGTTAATGATTCTCGCATCGTATTCACAAAGCGATAGTCCACAATGTGTGGACTATTGTGTTGCTTGATAATAAAAGAGAGAAGAAATACTTATTTCAATATTCACTTCACAAACAGATCGACCTATTTCTTAACGGAGAAGATAAATCAATCAATCAGCTAGTCTCAACTCTTGCGTTTCAGCAATTGACTTAATGGAATTTTAATTCGAAAGTAATAAAATATAGAAGGGTGGACAGTGGGTTTTTACTTTATTTATTTTCTTCAACTTGTAAATAATTTTCAGGCAGTCCAACTTTCTATTTGAGTAGAACAGTCAACAATAGTCAAGAGGTAGAAACAGTTGATCTTGTAATTTCATGGGAACCTCAGATGATGCAAAATAGATCCTGAAAATATTTAGTTTTTATCGCATAAGAGAATTATCACTTTTTGTAAATACTATTGGATATAACCAATTGATAAAGATTATCGATTATGTTATCAGAAACAAAAAACGTAGGAAAAATCGCAGATTGGCTAAGATTACTGTAGAAATATATCGAACGATTGTTAAAAGTATCCGTATGTGTATACGTACCTTATTTCTTTTTCTTGGTTTCTAAAAAAATGTTTAGCATGAAACCATATGATTTCAATAAAAACAATGACTACTTTATACGCATAAGCGACGTAATTAGCTTTGATATTATAATTGTTCAAGTGAGCTTATTAGTTCTTTCTTGAATCTTCTACAGATATGTGTAGTATATCAAATAGAAAGTAGAGAATTGAGTGAAGGGATCCAAAAAGTGTTTAGTGTCTTCTCGTGCTGTGTATTCTGTCGTCATTGAAGAATAAAAGCATGTGTCAGTATCGAAAGCATTTTATTGAACATTCATGTAAAAATATCATACAGGGATGCAGAAGTGTTGATGTCGAATGTTACTTTCAAAAAAATCAAACAAGATTGAAAGAATAAGTTGAAATTTTCCAGCAGAAAACAATGTATTGTCTAGGTTTTTCAAAGGAAAACAAAAGAAGATTGTAAGACTATGTGGATTCTTGACAACAGAAGGGCGCAGGTACATATTGACATTTTATGAATCATTGAAAGCATTCTTTCTCATAAAAATTTACCTTCCCTTTTAAACATTAATCACGATGACTGAAAAGATCGCAATGAAAAAACAAGCACGTTTTCAGTCATACAAGAGACACTGAAAACTAACACTAAAAAAGTAACAATGCCGGAGCAAGCAGAGAATAAGAATTCGATGTTAAAAACTCTGCAAGACAATGTAAACCAACTCGATACTCGTTTTGAGAAATTATATGAAGATGTGGTTTCAAAGTTAAATGAATGCAAATATTGTATTCAATCAGCGTAACAATTATGTCATTGTAACTATCAAAATAAAGTATGAGCACTCACTGTAAATGTCACGTATTACGAATTACGTAATAGAAATAAGAGCGATCAAGGTCAATAATGTATTTTATTGACTCGAGAAACAGAAACAGAATAACAAGATGAAAGAAAGAAACGAACGGAACGAGTAGCTGGAATGTAGAAACTGGAACGTAGTACTGACTACTTGTACATGAAACTATACATATATCTACCTATCTATCTATCTATATATTTATAGACGCAATAGAACAATCCACAGAGCGAAATAATACAAGTAGACGAGATGAAAGCACACGATAGAGAAAACAACAACGAAATCGCACTGCATCGCAGTAAAAAAAGCTGTTAGCGCAATCCCTGTGGGGTTAAAATGTGAAACACGATGAAACTTCTTTTCTGGAATTCGTCTATTACTGTCACTGGTGATCTGTGGAGCTTCTCTATTACAGTCTGTATTATGATGTATGGAGTCTCTAGAAACCATCACAGACCGTTACAGAGAATTCAGAGACCATCGCAGACAGTGACACAGATACCTCAGAAGTCATCACAGACCATTACTAGGGGTGTCACATTTAAATTTTAAAAAATTTAATTTAAATTAAATTTTTTGTATCAGAAAAATTTTAATTTATTTTAAATTTAACTTGATAGAATTTAATTTCAAATTAAATTAACTTTTCACGAATTTAAATTTAAATTAAGTAAACTGTAAATTGACACCCATAATAAAGATGATCTATTTTACTGTGCCTGTTGCCCGAAAATACACATTATCAATAAGGTCTGCTGAATGTACTTCCTCGAGTTTCCAATGAGACATATGCACTGACAATGTCAGCAGTATATGGTATTATGCTTGCAGGCTAACATGCGCATATAGAGAAAATATCTTGAACGTATACTACCACTCTGACAGAAAGTTTTTGATGTTCAGCAATTTTGATACAGAGCATTAGTATTTTTCAAATGCAATTGTTATATTCCGTGGAATATCATCTATGAGTGTATTGAAGTGACAATTGTGTAACAATGAAACGAAACTGAAATGATCAGTTTCTGCTTTTTACCACACATCATCATTTTATTTGGCTCATTATCTTGTGGTGCAGATCATTAACTGTTTTACTATAAACAGAAAGGAGAAGAGGAGACAATAGCAAATATAATCTTTCTCTTCATTTTTCAGCATTTGGTGTACATATTGTCTTAACATTTCTAGTGATGTAATCTAGCAGCAAGTATGATGAAAGCACAGAGGATGCTGATTTCTGATTTAGACAACTTGATTTGTCTACTATAGTGACAAAAAAAACGTCATTGTTTTGATGATACTACCACCATAGGAAAGTTCTTTGATCAATTTCATTGAATAGCGTATCTTCCAGTGAGTCTCATTGTTTAATTACATCGCCCGCAATCATTAGTAGTCAAAGTTTGGATCCACATGAAAATATGTTTTTACAAATCTGTAGTTTTATAAAGTTGATTATATTAATTCGGTGATGACAGAAAAAACGAGATAACTGAATTTCGACATTTAGCAATTTTTGAGTACGTGGATAATTACAGGTGAATTCGCTGATATTGAAGACGACGGAAAAAAAATTGTAACTTTCGAACGTAATCAACCAGAAATGTCAGATTTATGTAGATTAAAAGAAATGAATTTTTGCTATCGATTTTTCTCATTCAAAAGTTTAAACTGAAAACGAAATAGTCTATGTATATCTTTTCCAAAAATTCCCATCAAGAACTAACGTAAATAGTATATTGTTGATTAATTAAATTTTGATGTAGTTTGATGATCCTGAATCTTTTCTTTTTAATAGCAGAACCCACAGATATCTATAATGTTCCCTTTAAAATCTATTCAAGAAACAGTCAGATCTATTGATTTAAAAATAGAGAGTAGCTACTTAGATCATACAATATCCATGATGTTGTGACGAAGTTTTGTGAGCGTTTTATAGACGAAAATCTTGACTTTTCATTCAAACGTCTTTTATGAATAAAATGGCTAATTTAAACATTTTGAGTGAAGGAGAAACCACTCAAGCAAATTCTACCATTAGAATAATTGAACATATTCATGCAAATTCTTCTTCGAATATGAAATCTAAGCATGCGGATTAGAGTGGCAATGCAATTAAGTACATTGGATCCGAATTCGGATCCTAAAAGCTATCCTGTGTACGAATACGTAGTCTGTTCTGTTAATTCACCTTAGATCGTTGCATTTTTTCGTCACATAGATAGAGATCACTTACACAATTTTCTTTGTATAGTTGGGCAATGACAATATACCTTGTCAACTACTATGGACGTGTCACTACTAGTGGCGTAACCATGATTTTTTATTATCCTGAATCTCTGCTAGAGAGTATGGATCCCAAATGAAAACTTATATACATTCATACTGGCCTCAAATGATGAGTTTCTAGCGGAAAAAAGTTTGAATCAGAGGTTGCAAAAAAAATTAGCATTTTCCTGAGCCCCACCAGAGAATGTTTCACGACTTTAAGGATATCTCGTTTTCAGGAATGCCATCGAAAGCTACATCAAATTTCAAATTTAATTTAAAAAATTCATCCGTTCAGACGATATGAGATTTTAAATTCCTTGTGAAATTTTTTCGAAACGCCTCGAATCTTAAAAACGCCGTAACCTCTGAAGAGGTGAATTTGCTTAAATGAAATTTGAAATCTGTCGCTGAAATTTGATGTAGCTTTTGATGGCATTCCTGAAAACGAGATGTCATTAAGCTGTGAAACATTTTCTGGTGGGGCTCAGGAAAATGCTAATTTGAGTTAAATATATTAATAAGTTTTAGTTTTTGCTCAGTTAGGAAAAAATATTCGACCAATGAATCTTTAATTTTACCAACGAAACTAAAAGTCAGTCGACTGTGTCGACGAAAAAAACAAACAAAACTGAACGATCTTCTTTTGTTGAAAAAGAGAGAAAAAAAGAGAACAACAAGAAGGAAGAAATCAAGATGAGTCAAGATGTTGACAAACTATATAAGAAAAATGAAAGAAAGAAACAAAGAAACAAAGAGAGAACGAAACAGTTAAAACGCAAGACGATATCGGACAGCACTTATAAGAGCTGAGGAATCATCCTCATGACTTATTATGTAACAATTTGTTTTTGCAATCTCTGATTCAAACTTTTTTCCGCTAGAAACTCATCATTTGAGTCCAATGTGAATGTATATAATTTTTCGTTTGGGACCCATGCTCTCTGTAGCAGAGATCGAGAATAGTGGGAAATCCTGTTTACGCCTCTACTCACTACAGTATACTTAAAATATTCATATACCTTTGAGCTGTATGTTATATCATGACTGCTACGAATTACGCACTCTTGAGAAATAAATGGATACAATTTTGGGAGGCAATATTCTCTATGCATCGAAATAAAGAATATAGCTCATTATTTCTAGTTATTTTTTATCAATCAATTGTATATGATAAATCTTAAAAAGCCATAATAAATATTTAATGATCGATTTAATGGCAAAAACATTAATACCTACGCTTCCATAAAACAGAATAGAACAAAAGTAATTAGATTTTCATATGACCCTATTCTTATTTGCTTTCTAATTGAAAACAGTCACTATTTAAATGTACAACATATATGGTTTACCTTCATTCTAAAACATGTTTTTTTTCTATATAACTCTTATTTGTGTTTTCAAACAGTTGTTTGCCATCGATCTATTCATCTACAATAGTTTTACTGAGCTTCGCGAAAATAAGCATGGTCAAGGCACGTTAACATATTCATTTAAAAATGACGCATATGTCAATATCATTTCTGGATCAATCAGTTGGATTGGAACGCCATTTATTCGTCAAGAGTTGTTTAGCACAAGTAGTTCACTCAAAGGCGCTAAAGTTATTGTTAAAGAATCATCTGCATGCGGTTGTACAACAATAAAGGCCACAATTATCGATCCAACATCTATGCTTCTTCAAAATGAGCGTACACAATCTTATTTTTATGCTGATCCTCGTTCAATTCAATACGTTTCAACGCCTCTAAATGATAATGGCTATCAATTAAAAATAATATTTTCCAATAAAAATGAAGCATACAGTGGAATTTTGTCATATTTAACGACAGGAATTTATGACTATTCGATTATGATGTCATTCATTCATATGAAGCAAAACCGTTCATTGAACGACAGAAATCTATAACTTACGTTAATAAAAAATAAAAGGAAGCTAGTGTATATTAGATCTTCGTTGTTTCAAAATCATACGAACTTTGTTTTCTATTCTTTTCATTCACGAATTTCGTGAGACTTGAATATATATTTTTCAAGAAAATATGACGTGAAAGTGTTGAGTCATGGTTTTCTATTTTCTTCTTTCTCTTTCTTCCCTTTTTTCGTTACATTTTTTAGCAACTAGAAGTAAAAGCTATTGCATAGTCTATCAAATCAATTGAGGACAGCAGCATTTTAATTCCTATATTCCACTTTCTCAGAAATAGAAAAAAGCATCGAAAGATCTTTGTGAAAAGACTTCGATAGTTCTAAAACATTCTGAAGGTTTCATCGATATTTAAGTAGTAGGAATACATTTGTAATTGTTTTACATAGTGCAGCTTTCTAATTTTTGCACAGATCGAAATTTTTTTCCGAGATGTCGACGATAATAGGTACTAATACGTATTCATTTGCTGCAATGGTCAAATAATCAACATAAACATCAGTGAATTAATCAATTTTAAATTTGAATAATAATCCATATGCATCTTTCTGAACTCATTGAAATATAGAATGAGAATTTTTTAATTAAAGTGTCTGGTATTAATATAAAGAGACTAACAAACAAACTTTGGTTCCAAAATAACTGCACACACAAACTGTTTCATTTTTTGTCTTTCAGTTCTTCGAGGGGTCTGATTAGCTTGCCATTTTCTTACGTATTCTCTTTCGCAAAATGACAGTTAACATATCTATCTACAATCTAGAATGGAATGTATGCCCATTAATTAAATCAAACTTTGTACTAGTAGTAGAAGAATCAATCGTTTCATGATATGGATAACAAATATAAAAAACAGACAGATGATATCATTTCCGAAAAAACTCCTACATGGGCACCTAACTATGACCTTTTCCTGACAGATGGCGCTAGTAAGTGCATATATCTCAAGTCCTTATTTATTTTACAGCAATAAATTGTCGTCTTTCGTTTAGAATGGACTTTTGATGCTTATGTAAACATTAAAAATGCTCAACAGGGACAATATAATGTCAATAATACTTATTTGATAGGTGGCAATGTACAACTGGCTTCGAGCATTCCACTAGTTAGCATTTTTACAGCACCATTAATGAAAACAGCAATGGATAGTAGCTCTCAAAGTTCAAGTAATGTTCAATTGGATACTGAACAACAAGGTTTATATTCATACTCATTTCACAATGATTATACATTGCAAGGATTAAGCACAATTCGAATGCCGTTCGTTAATATTCATCCAACATATAAATTTTATTATGAAGCATCGTCAAGTATTGAAACGGGCCAGTATCAGGGAGTTTTTATGCGCATGTATGATTTGACACCTGATTCTTTTATGCCAGCCGGTGTGCTTACCATTCGTCAAAATGGAACACTGCTTGGGCAGGCAAACCTGCCTGATATTCCTTCAAATTATACACAAACAATTAGTCTTGGTCAAAATAATGATATTCGCTATGTAGTTAATGGCAATATGACATCATCCATTTTGAGTAACAACATAGTAACAATGCAGACGTTTTATCTCATCATTAGTATTACAAACTATCAAGATAAAGCCATTCAAGCTAAGCTTCAACTTTACGGAGCCATTCAAACAATATTAAATAGTTCAACTTGTCAATCAGCCATGATTAATGGAAATTATCTGATTATAGTGGCCAATCTTACAAGTGGTCAAAAGCAACAGTGCACAGCTAAAGTTACACTTAAATATACATAGCTGAAATTATGAATTTAGAAGACTATGGAATAAATAATTTCAAAAACATTTTCTCATTTACTATAAATGCATGAGAGTAAAATACTAACATTAAAGAGATGAATACTAACCATCTTGCTTAATTTCAGAATAAAAATACATTCGAAATTTTTTCAAAGTATGCTGCTGTAATCTTCGTGTACTTTTTACAATACCGACAGAGATATGAACAAAATAGGTTTGACTTCTATTTTTTATTAGTACTGTACATTTAGATGCCTGCCATTAAAGGTACGAGCTCGATGGTTGAGCAGTAGCAATATAAATGTACAGTACTAATTAAAAATAGAAGAACTAACTAAATGCGTTTAAGGTTTTCTTTTACGACATTCAATATTTAATTCAAATTCAAAGAATGTAAACTATTATGAACAATATTCACCATCCACCTAGGTGGATGGTGAGGGTGTGGGTGTGGCTGTAGCTGTTGGTTTGGGTATGGATGTGTTAGTATGTGAGAAGGAGAACTATATTCACACCCACACGCTGATGTGCATGTATAAGAATGCATCTGCAGGTAACTTCATTAATTGGGAGTAAAAATCATGACGATCATATTGTGCTTTGAGTTCCATCGCCTGCTAGAGAACAACGTTTGAGCTCTTCTAATTGGTTTCTGAAAGCTTCTACCAAACTCTTGACCAACTCGGAAGGTGTTACATCAAATTCCAAAGACCCATTCGCATCGTAGATTCTCAGGCGATTATCCATTAGAGTTACAGCGACTCCTTGGTATAGTGCAACACGTGAAACCAGTGGAATCCAAGCCGCGTTTTGTGTATCAAGAAGAATCTTAAACAAGTGCGATGCAGGTATTTCTTTACCCCAACTTGCGTCATTCCAGTCGATACATGAGCAAATATTCGAAACAATCTGTGGCTCTAATTCTCCTTTTCCATCGTACGAGCAGATGATCTTTTGCAAACTCTCAGCAATTGTATGGCTATTATCTGTACCTCCACATGAATATTCATTCACCAATGTCTCAAGCACTTCCTTCTTTATGATTTTTTCACATATCACACTAAGAAAGATCAACGCTTCAGATCGGACATGTTCATTTTCATCGCGAAGTAAATTCAGCATGGCAACGATGCCTTCATCCGTAGCTGATTTTTCGCCCATCTTTCTCAAGACCTTGCATGCCTCTTGTCGCACACTCCAATCTTTATCCAGAAGCGCATTTTGGAGTGCAGTGATCACTTCATCAATAGCTGCCTTTTCACCCATATTTCCAAAAGCTTCACACGCGCTCGTTCGGACCTTCCAAACTTCATCACGAAGTGCATTCAGCATGGCAGTGATGACCTGATCTGTAGCTGCTTTTTCACCCATACTTCCGAGGGCTTCACACGCGGCCCCTCGAACATCTGAATCTTCATCACGCAATGCATCCAGTATAGCTATGATTGCTTCATTCGTAGCTCCTTTTCCACCCATCTTTCCAAGGGCTTTCCATGCACTCCTTTTGACAGCCGAATCTTCATCGAGAAGTGCATTTTGCAGAGCTGCAACGACTTTATTGGTAGCTGCTTTTTCACTCATATTCCCCAGTGAATCACAAGCGCCCACTCGGACATTCTGATATTCATCCCGAAGTGCATTTAGTATGGCAATGATGACTTTATCCGTGATTGCTTTTTCACCCATACGTCCAAGAGCGCAGCACGCTCCATATCGGACAACCGGCTCTTCATGCTGAAGTGCATTCTGCATGGCAGCGATGAATCGATCCGTGTCTGCTGTTTCACCCATCCTTAGGAGAATGTAGTATGCCCGTACTCGCACATTCCAATTCTCATCCTGAAGTGCATTCAACACAGCAGTGATAACTTCATCCGTGGCTCCTTTTTTACCCATACTTCCCAAGGCTTCGCAGGTGCTACTCCGAACATTCCAATCTTCGTTCTGAAGTCCATTCAGCATGGCAGCGATGACTTCATCTGTGACTGATTTTTCACCCATCTTTCCCAGGACCTCGCACGCCATCACCTGAAGATCGGCATCTTCATGTTGAAATACATTCAGCATGGCAGCAATGACTTTCTCCGTGGCTGCTGTTCCACCCATCTTTACAAGGGCTCGGCATGCGCTGTCTCGGACATTCGAATCTTCATCTTGCAGTGCACTTTGCAGGGCAGCGATGACTTCATCCGTAGCTGCTTTTTCGCCCATCATTAGAAAGGCTGTGCATGTACTCGTTCGAACATTTGAATTTCCATCTCGAAGTGCATTTAACATACTACTGATGAATTTATCCGTGACTGCTCTTTCATCCATATGGGCCAGGGCACTCCACGCGCTAAATCGGATAGGCAGACTTTTATGCTGAAGTGCATTCTGTATCCCAACGATAACTTCATCCATGGCTGCTGTTTCGCCCATCTTTAAGAGAGCGTAGCACACTTCCCTTCGGACACCCGAATCTTCATCCTGCAATGCATTTTGAAGGGCAGCGATCACTTCATCCGTGGCTCCCTTTTCGCCCATATTTCCGAGAGCGTTGCACGAGCTTCTTCGGACAGCTGAATCTTTATCCTGAAGTGAATTCAGCATAGCAGTGACGACTTCATCCGTGGCTGCTTTTTCACCGAACTTTTCGAGAAGGTCACATGCGGCCCACCGAACATCTGAATCTTTATTCGTAAGTGCATTTAGCATGGCAGCAATTACTTCATCTGTAGCCGCTTTTTCACCAAAGTTTTTGAGGGTTTTGCACGCACTCCTCCGGATATCAGGGGCTTGATCTTGAAGGTCAGCCGAAATTTTCAAGAGTAATGCTGCGATGGGGTTGAGCATTGATAATTTGGATATAAACTCGTAGATGCTGCATTTTGAATCCACGTCTTCTGTTCCGAGTAGTTTTATGAATTGTTTTTGAATGGTGGACGTGTTAACTATAGAATTAGCTCGATTGAGTGATTGTAGAAGAGTTTGCTGTATTAAGGTTGCAGTTTTTGTGAGACTCATAGTTATCCAATGTGATATTGATTTTAGATAATTTGTACGGTTGGGCAATACTGATGTACCTATGAGCTGATCCATGCATTCAGTTATAAGTGTGATGTGCTTCAAGCCAACAAGATCTAATGGTTCCGCTTCTATATTGTTCCAGAATACGTCTGTGTTTGATTTAAAATTTGATTGTGCGAGAAGTCCCGATGCGAAAACGAAAACAAAGTGAAAGCGTTGATTGTACTTGTTATTCTTCATGAAATCAGTCGCTTCGAGACTATGGGGACCTTTCAGATTTTTCAATAAATGGCGCGCGGCGAAATATTCTTGAAAGCTGAGATGAACGAAGTAATGTTGCTTTTGTCTGTCAATGCTGGACCCAGTCGCTCTGTCATCGTATGATCTGAGAATGCCGATATTGAGTAACTGTGGGTATTTGCGTAAGGAGCACCCAAGTTGCGTTTCAGTCTTTTCGAGCAGTTCTGGTGGCAGCATAATTTCCTTGCGTTCCATTGCATTGAAAGCCAAATATTCTAGAAACTGCAACTCCATTTCGCATTCTTTATATAGATCTTGATTTGTCATATCTTCATGATTGATATTCTTTCTTGTCAAGTAACGTCGACATAGCCATTCTGTTATTTTAGAGTACAGTTGCGTCATTGTCAATATTGCAGTTTTTGACCAATCATAATCACTCCAAAGACTGCATATCAATTCTAGATTCACCGGAATATGAGCAACACCCCAGATATTATCATTCGATTTTAAGAACTCCTGAAGCTTTTGACCATTGCTTATCGCACTTTTCGATTGCGTTTTGATTTGATCGAAGAACTGTTCGATATATCTGGGAATATTTTCATTGGTGAACCCGGTTATTTCTAGTTTAGTGTCATACGGTAATGCAATCGCATAAGGTCGAGATGTTAATATATGATGCTGCGTGTCGCATATATGTTTGAATACACCCTTGAGTTGTTCGGGAATATTTTGAACAAATTCATCATAACCATCTAATATCCATAAAACGAGACCTTTACTACACTGTTCTTTCAAATGATGTGTCATTTCGTCAGATATATCCTCAACTTCCAAATATTCTTTCTTTACAAGATCCATCGTAGTATACGGTGGTTCTCGTCGTGGATAGCGACTATCTGTTAACGAGCGTAACCTAATGAGGACAACCAGTCTATATTGGGGCCAAATTTCACCTTTCGCCCATCTATAGGTAATATATTGACAAAAGGTTGATTTTCCAATGCCAGCTCGTCCAAGTACAAGTATCTTCTTTGTTTGATCTTTGCATTTTTCGAAAATATGTTCTACATCGATTGTGGTTTTGTTGCCATAGATTTCTTCAAAAGTACCAAGAATGTCTTTATTTTGATGTTTTCGAAGTTTGTTCTGTTCATTTTCTTCGTCGATTTGGTTGTCGTTGTCGGGTTGTTTTAATTTCTTTTCTTTTTCTTGCTGTTCTTTTGTCTCTAGGATGGCCAAATTGATGTAGTTCTGTTCAATAGGGAAACTCTTTTCTTCATTCATCAACCGTTTGATTCGATGATTTTCTCGTAGATATTTTTCCCTAATCATTTCAAAAAGTTTAATGGGTAAATGTGAAGCATCAGCCGTTAACACTGAGAGTTCATTTCTTATTCTTCCAATAAGTTCTTGCGCTTTCATTCGAATATTAGAGTCAGAATCGTTTTTCATGTTTACCCATTGCTGCCCTGAAATTATCAAGCCTAACCAATCAGAGGGCTTCCATTTCGGATTCTTTTTATCACCAAGCATACATGGAATAATGCGAAAATTTCCTGCTTGATTTTCAGGTAGTTTAGAAATATCGTTAGCGTATTGTAATTCAAGCCTACAATTATGTGAACACTGATAATCAGGCGTTAGAAAACAGCACACAACGGCAGCTTTTTCTACTGCTTGAGCCATGCTAACCAATAGAGCAAAATATACTTCGTTATTAATGAGAGAGAAAGTACTGTTTATACTCTTACCTACTGTTTACATTATCTCCCATCCCTCCGTTTATATCCATCCACACTTTAATGCCTTCAGCTTTCAGAATATCGTATATTTTCGATACAACGTTTTTGCTATTCCAATTATAGGACAGCATCACATGTTTTCCATCATCAAATGCCATGGATATGATCAATATAAAGTCAAAAATTTGGTATGCAAGATTGATTAAATGCTAAAATATATAAAACCTTGTTACTGTAAGTGTTCGATTTCGTCGAAACTTTTCAGTTTTTTTTCTACAAAACGCTTATTAGTTTTTCCCTTACTTTACAATATTTTTTGAAAGAAATTTTGCTGTTGTTTAATAATTTTATCAAGCCCTCGATGCTTAAAAGAAAAGTAATTTAGTCCGATTCAGTACTTTATGATATTCAGAGAAATTCGAAAAGGTTTAGCATCTTCTCTGTGGATTAGCTATTTTCAGCTTTTCTATCGATTTCCAACGTCATACAAGATGTAACAGTCACAATAACGCAGACATTGGCAAGAAAGGCTTTCGGCAATATATTTCAGCGTGACTAATTGACTTCGAAAATTTCATTTGAATACGCAATTTTACCCAGAAATTTCACTGACAAACTGCAAAACTCCAGTGAAGGATGTGACTAGTTAACGAAACTTGAAGAAGCCTGCTAGAAAATGGTATTATTGAACATTGCTTTTCGGTAGCTTCGATAAATTTTCACCGCTTGCAAATACCATTGAATTTTTGCCCATTGGAAAGTATTCTCGATTTGTGAACGTGATATGGACCATTCCAAGCTATCAAAGTGTTGCTTTCCGATTTGGTTTCCTTCTCGGTAAATTCCTAACCTCACTCACTCATTTCTTATCGCAGATCACGCGAAATGTTCATCTTTCATCGTATCCTTACCACACACGGTAGCAAGCATCGTTGGCAGAGGACTCTATCTCAAGGGAGGCTTAACAAAAATGAACAAGGTAACATTTTGAATTTTTGATTTGATTCAAAATTTATCATATATCAGTATTTTTTTATCTTAAAATAACAGTCTCATTGTCCCCAAGCAGTCAGAAACATGAAATTGACACGTTAAAACAGTTCCTTTTTGTCTTTTATTCAACGTGTATTGCACAGTCAAAAATGTCCGGAAAACGCGTTTTAGTAGAGCCCTTTTTCTTTCGCTTTAACCTGGTTATAGCAGCATATAAAGCAATACGTTTTAATGAAAAACGCATTATAACTCGTATTTTCGGATACTTTCGACTGTGCACAACGTATTTCTATAGAGGGGAATTCACGACGCTGACAGTAAGAACGCATCGAAACTGAAGAAGAATGTATATAACGCAACATGCCTTAATATTACAATCAATATTGAAATACAGTATTTATTAGTAAATAAGAGGTAGCAGGTAATATCATTTCAAAGAAGATCAGGAGTTAAAGAGTATAGAACAATAGTGTAGTTTCATTTCTTGTCAGAGAATAGATTCATAGTCATATAGATGTAAATAATCCAGTGATACATTTTTAGCGAACTTTTTTGTATGTTTTATTTTTATCTTCAAAACAATAAAATTATTAATAAGAAAAACTAACTAGTGTTGAGGATCTCGTCCATTATAAATCTAAAGTATTAGATCTTGCTGATTCACTAGGAGAAACTTTTTCACTATCTGGAAGATAAAATAAAACGCAAAAAACTACGCTAGAAAACTATTATTCGATTATTTACATTTACACGACCGTGGATATATTCTCTGAACAAAAATGAATACTTCATTACTGTTGTATGCTCTTTAACTCTCCGTCAGAGATGGGTACGGTTCGGTTCGGCTCGGTTCTTAGCTAAATCGATGCGGTTCAGATCAGTATTTCGGTATATAAAGAAAGAAAAATTATTAAAAAAAGTATTAGTAACAAGGAAACTGCATAAGTTTTATTTATATTTATTTCTCTGAGAAAAACAAAACATAAACAAACCAATTACATCCTTTACGGAGAAAAAGTATTCAGTAATCATCAATTAAACTGAAGTTCATGTGATACGGATATTTCTTATTTATTAACACTGACAGAGTGCAAATAAATTATAACTAAAGCACCATGGTTTTATGTAGATAACTGTCTATTTAATAGCTTGCTCCAACACTCTGTAGTAGAAGATGCCGAATATTCTGTTATGTTCAAATGGATAAATATTCCTGACGAAGGGGAACAAACTGATTTCTGTTACTAAAAAACCCTACATATCACTGAAAGTCATTAGAAATCATAAGAAATCAATTTTTTCCCGTTGGTTACGGATGAAACTTTCATTATATTCCTCTCTTTTAGTCAGCAATAATGAAAAATATCTCCTAGAAATTGCAGTAATTTGACAGATCTGAAAGCTTTTTTAGGGTTAAAATATGCAGAAGTTATTGTATGTTCTGCCTTCATGAATTTTCAGCCGAAAATTTTGGACACTACATATTTTCGATTAAATATATCGATCAATACAACAATTTCCCAATTCATTTAATAGTTAAGTAAGGGTATTCTATTATATCTAAAACATTGTTTCTTCGTAAGATCTTTTGGTATGGAGAGACTTTCTGATACGAAGTGTTTTATACAAAGAGTGACGGTGCATATGGCAATCGTTTAAAATGCGACACATCAATTGGAGCAAAAATTAGATGATTCTAGTGAACTCTGATGAAATTTAAAAAAAATACTTTTTTCGGTTCGGTTTAAATTCTGAAAAACCCGAACCGTGCCCATCTCTGCTCTCCATCTTTTAACCAATATTCAGGTAAATATATAGCGTATGAAAAAAGTATGTAATATATATAGAAGTTTCCTTTTTTGCTACCAGAAATATATTTGGTAATGCATTTTCATGTTTAGAAAGTTAATATGTCTTTTCGATAACAAAAATCACTAAGAGATTAAAATATTTCTGTCAAAGGGGACGTTAACCAAGAAGCGACTAAACGAGTTTTTAATAATTATTTTATCCATGCCATGATTCTCATGTTTACTATTTGTCAGTAGCGAGCTTTTCGGTGAGGATTTGACAGATTCATATTAAAGTTTGTTAGGAATATTATTTTCTTTTCCTCGGTTAATTTGAATTAAATTTTAGTCGATGGGTGCTTTTCTTGTTCAAATGATATATAATTATTTCAAGCAGAATAGGGATCTAACTCAGAAAGAATGAAAGAATATGTGCGAACCTTGCATGATTTTTGTGATCAAAATAATATTTTTTGCTTTAAAAAAATCTTTTGACTTACCTGGCAGAGTTATTTTTCAGAAGATCAGCGAACGAAAAATGAATTCAAGCAGAGAATCGACGAAATAAAAAAATGAATCGTAGGGTGTATCGTAGAATTTTTTAAATTTATATGCTTGGGAATAAGTAAAATGAAACGTATGATTGAATAAGGAATTATTGAATAGTTACGCACGTTGCTCTTTGCCTTGTAGTAACAACGAACCGAAGAACTTCGATGCTACTGGTTAGCGCTATTAACAAACGGGATAGAAGAAATAGATGGCTTCCTGAAATGCTTTAGTTTTATCCAAGTTAAAACGCGTAGTTACTAGAAAGACAAATAACAGTCAACGAATTCTAACCCATTGATATATATATATATATATGCATTAAAGCGCATCACACCATCAATTTTCTCTCATCAAATGTGTTAAAACCTGTTTGTATAAAAGTCATTAGTTTTAACGCGTTCAGCCTTTTAATTCATCATATCAATGAGTTATAATGCATTTTTTCCCCATTTTTCTATCTAAACGCGTTGGAATACCGTTTTAACATTTTTTAAGTCTGCACGGGACAGGGTACCGCGTAGTGAAGGCTTGTCGCAGAATGAAAAATTCAATGTGATTGACTGTTTGATTAAAGAAACGCATATTTATTTTTTTATTTTGTGTTCTCGTCGCTCACATTGAATTCACTCCAATTTTTCAGATAGGAGAGCACATGGAAAGCACATTAACACCTGATGCTGTTTTTTTAATTTTATTTCTGTCAACAGTCATGTAGAAGAGAGAAACTTCATGTGACCATAATAACCAGTTACTTACACAAATGCACATGAACTGTGCTTTCTGAAACATAAAAATGTTTATGTAGTGCGACTTAAAAATCTCATACATTGAGATATTTCAATTCAAAATAGACTACATGATATTTGTTTTAATTTATTTTAAATGTTTGCCAAATCTGCAATGTAATATTTTCCAGTTAAGGTATCTCCAATAAATAAAGATATCAAAAAGTCACATTGGTATCTGATATAACATGTTATCTAAATTTTCATTTAATCGTAGTGCTGCTACTTAGTGGCAATATTTATTTTTCATCTTAGTTTAGTTTATAATAGGGTGTGAGTGTTCCACACCCACACCCACCCTCGAAATCCCGGGAATCCGCCTCTCGCCCTTGCGGCTCACCTTCAGAAAGCGAAAAATCTCGTTTTACTGCGTAAATAAAAGAAAAGAGAACGATATAGTTTATAGTTTGCGTTGTTGTTCTATTTTTGTTCTTTTTTCTCTATTTGTATTCTTGCATATAAATGTTTTATGATGATAAAAGATATTGTTTCAAGTCAGATGACAGATAAGAGAAAAGTTGCAGACGTGTGTATATCAGTGCAAAAATAAAAATTAAGATGTTGTCAGATCCATGGATGATCATTGGTGGTACATTTGTACTTCATCAACTCATTTTTTGGATTCATAATGGTATTCTTCTACTTATCACTGACGTTCTCTGGCCGAATCAATTACACAAATATAAAATACAAAAGGTGTGTTAATTATCCATAATATTATCAAAAAGTACGATGTATCTTTAGGATATTCATGTCGATTGGAAATCTATTCGAAAATGTGCACGAGCAGTCTTGTTCAATCAATTGTATATTTTTCTTCCATTTCTCTTTTTCATTTGCCCATTATTTATGCATCTAAATGTCCGATGGTATTTACCGTTTCCCTCATGGTAACATCAACTGTTTGAATATTATCAACATAACGTCTTGACTCTTGCGCACTTTTTCTCTCTTATTATTTCCAGGCATCGAATCATATTTGAACTGTTTGGCTTTGTTCTTGCCACTGAAGTATTCTTTTATTACAGTCATCTTCTTCTTGTAAATAGCACATGTGCTACATATCATGCATAGTTATTTTGCCGTTTTCATATAGCATACATCGTTCATATATGAACGCGTACATAAGCAACATCATCAATTTCGAGCACCAATCGGTCTCGCTTCGGAATATGCTCATCCGATTGAATTTGTCATTTCGAACATTGGCCCTGTCGCTGCTGGTCCGTTACTCTTTCGATCTCACTTATTAACAACATGGATTTGGCTTTTGGTTGCACTTGTGAGCACAAATCATGGTCATTCAGGATATTCTATACCAGGTCCATTTGGTATTAATATTATCAATGCAACATTTCACGACTTTCATCATTCGCAATTTACTGGCAATTTTGGCAGCATAGGTTTACTTGATCGTCTTCATGGCACTGATAAAGCCTGGCGAGCAAGAAAGATGATAAAAAAAAAGCAAACGTAAACCTGGTGCGTGTGTTCGTTCGCAGAGAACGAAAAAATGCTTCTTTGACCTGTCTCGAGTTAATGACGAATAAAGTGTGACCGAAGGTTTTTCGGGTCGAGGAATCTGAATCCGACGTTAGCTTTTTGAAATTTTTCTTTTCACTTTTTTTAGGGAGAGAGAGATTTTTTTGATTAAGTTTAATCGAAAATGATCGGCGTCGAGGAAGTCGAATGTTTGATTAGTTCTTTGAAATTCTGAATTTTTCTTTCCTTGATATAGTTGAGCCAATAATGGTGGCGGCTAGTCGTTCCGTTACAAAGAGTTTATGATTAAAACTACAGGCCTTCTAGACTGATCAAGGGGGAACAAACTGATTTCGGACGTCGAAATCAACTTGAAATCACTTGAAATCACTTGAAATCACCTGAAATCAATTGAAATCATCTGAAATTATTTGAAATCACCTGAAATCAATTGAAATCATCTGAAATCATCTGAAATCACCTGAAATTATTTGAAATCACTTGAAATCACTTGAAATCACTTGAAATCACTTGAAATCAAAAACTCCAGGCGAAATCATGAAATCACGAAATCAGTTTGTTCCCCCTTGGTATTAACGATGGCGCTTAACAGTTTATGAATCCGATCTAGGCTCCTGTATTTAGATATAAAATCGAAAGTTAGTCTGAGTTTTGAGTGCTCAGGAGCCTATTATGGATTCCCGCTTATTGGAATTCAGTAAAGCATAGTAACTTGATACAAGCTGTAAGAATAAGCATGTGTAAATATCTCTGAATTGTCAAAAATTTGTGAAAAAGAATATTCAATTGGGTTTCTGCTCTTTGGAAACAAAGTCTAATGGAACCGGAGTCCTGATACTACTAGCTATAATCTTATCACCCTCAGTATCGATATTTAAACGTTATAACACCCACACCCTCAAATTCCAACTCATTATGTAATCAGTAATAGAACTAACCATTTAAACTTATTTCCGTTAATTTTATTGTGTTTTTCTTAGTAAACCACATTTAGCAGCTGTTCATCACAGATTATACATTTTCTAGGCATGGATTGTAACGATTTTTAGATAGAAGATATGTCTGTGCTGATGGCATTGCGCTTTATTTAACTCTTCAAATCATAAAATCGCCCTGATTACGTATACAGCGCACATTTAAATACTCAACCATTTGAGAGAACGAAGGAGAATAAGAGATAAAGAGAAATATCAAGGACAGAAAGATTAAGATAATAGGTACCATGAGAATAACAGGCATCATACTCCCAAACATCATATATAGATTACACTCGAACGGGAGCGGTACACCCCCGGATGGAATTTGGACACTCTCCGTATATATCGTTACATGGATCAATTCGAAATCTGCATGATTGTTGTTGAGTGATTAGAGTTAGAGTAAGATTCAGACTGTTCTAGTCGCTCCTCCTACACGAAGAGCCGTCTTTCTAGCTCAGAATCATCAAGAACAATAGCAATCGACTTCGTTTTGCCATACGATTTTCAATTAATTTGTTAGTCTTTGTATCAGATATTGCATAAAGCATTTGAAAATTACTTTGATGATGTCATTCGGGGAGAGGGAAGGAGGAAACCTCGGGAAAGTGACAAGTAACCGCAAAAGACGGAGACGCTCCATAAGACAATAAAACGTGATAACCTAATATGTGAAAGATCCCTAATAAATTCATCACTCTATCCCATATTCTTATGAAAAAAGATTCAAATTTCATGTTTTTCATGTGATTTATAAGTTATATTTTTAACTTTTCCCTTGACAGCTAAAAGAGTTGTTGGATAACCTTTTACAGGATGTTAATGATTACGAGACTTTATGTTGCGAAGACGAATGTCATGCTAAGAAGCTACAATAGAAAACCTTAAAAAGCAGCTTTGTCTAACTGGATAAGCCATTATTTCCGACTAAACAAAAAGTAAGCGACAGTGATAAGGAGTAGATACTGATATTTACATATCTTCAAATATCCACCAGGATCCACGAGAAGCCGCCAGAATCCAAGGAGCAAGGAGCCGCTTTTTCCTCTTTGACTAGAGATCTGCTCATCGATACCCATGTTGACACAGATCCACACCCACACCCACCATTTTTTATGCGCCGTCAGCATTTTTAAGTAGCCTTCGAATTTTCATAAATAGTTTTACGCTATCACTTTTGTTTTGAGAAAGAAGTATCGGTTTTTATGCATAATTTCAAAAGGAGGTAACAGTGATTGATATTATTTGACCCAAATCGCAATGTAAATAATATCGAATATTGAATAATTTACTACGAAAATGATCAGCAGAAACAGTTCTACAACTTCTAAAAGTTGTAAATAGTAATTGAACCAAGTGCTTAGATTTTATGAATCAATTAGTCAAAATTTTTCTGAAAAATTACAATCTAAAGTATTGTCGGCGCTTGTTGCTTACTAAATTTAGAGTGGGAGCTGAAAAAAATAGTGCATCTTGTAGAGAAAATTTTTCTCTATCGAACTGGTAACGCCAATATTTTGGTTCATCGCAACTTCTTGAGAAAATTTTTCAAACAATATTTTTTCTGGTGAATCGAATGGATCATATAAATTTCTTCAAAAGTTTTTTAATTCCTATTAATTCAGATGCAGTTTTCACGAGGAATCTGAATATGTGGTTGGTTTTAAAATTCGAGTGAAGTACGGGGAACTTTCATCGGTTTTTCGAAAAAAATGCAATTTTTTCTGAGAAAGTGCCTTTTTTGTATTTGACCTATATCTTCGTGAAAAAAGAGTTTATTTTGGAAAAGTTTAGTGTCGAAATGATCAGCGAAAAATTCTCTACAAATCCTGAAAGTTCCAAGAAATTTGGACGTGGTCGCCGGATGGACTGGCGATTTCTGGTGGAATGACCCATATATGTATATATCGTTAAAACACACCCTCACACCCGTATGCATATATGAATTATTCTAACCCAACCAACCGCAGTAAATCAAGATTGAGATCATCAAACCCTCAAGTCGAGACATGTGAATATATAAATTACTGTATCCTGGCAAACTGCAGTGACTCCAGATTGGATCATTATTACATGAATCTAAAGCAATGGTAATTAAATCTTGATTGAGATTTTCTTAAATTAAAAGACATATGACTATTTCATTGATAATAGCATTCATTGATTTGTGCAATAATTTACATGGGGCACTACACTGAAAACAAAAAGCTGTTAGCGCAATCCCTTCGGGATTAAAATGTGAAACACAACATAACTGTTGATTTTTTTAATAAAAGAGTATTGTTCTGTCTATTTCCCGACTTTTCTGTCATTATACTGTAATGCATCAGGTGCAAGTGGAAAACGTAAGCAGGTCATCGATTTTATCGATATAGTGTCGTTATCTGGTTCTTACTTGTACAGTGATAGGGTCTATCACAGCGTATGCTGAGATCCAGAGATGTTTATCGAGGTTTATTATAATCGTGGCTTCGCCTCTCTATTCTCGTTGTATTTCTAATAGCGTTTCTGATGGATCCAAGCCTTCTATCTGAGAATGTATAAAGGTAATTAATTAATTAGGCTGTAATTATTTAATTAATTAAATATATGTGGATGGAATTCAAACTCCTACCATTAATCCTTGAACACATCTTCACTTGCCTGTAATAATTTGTGATGCGGGGCATCACCTGTCTGTAACGGTCTGTGATAGGGGAAACACCGGTCGGTAACGGTGATGAAGGAATCGCCTGTCGGTAACGGTCTGTGACGGGGGGATCACCTGTAGGTAACGGTCTGTGGGGGGACAGGGGGTGGGTCCAAATTTCTACTCTAAACACTTCAACACTCCTTTCAGGTCGTGTTTCACAAAATTCAATGCTTCGTAACTTGTAAAGTTCGAACTTTACAAATTCTTCTAAATTTACGAATCTTTTCCAATTACTACATGTTCTATTAAAATAATATGTACAACAAGTTTATTCATAAGATTCCAATCTATTTTGAATTACTTTCTTTTCATATTGTTCTAATAGATGAACTTACCGACATAGATAAGAAAATAGATTTATTTAAGAGCAATATTTTACTTATCATGTCAAACTTATTATATCCAATTGACATTATCATTAAGAAAGTTGATGATTAGGAAATGAATCATACTAATTTTATCAAATTTATTTATGCAAGTTGAGTTAGCAGATGTTCTGGATTTTTTTCAAAAAAACATTTATTCCATTCATTTAATCAGATACGATGTGACAAGTTCTGTCGAGTGATGTAAATTTGATGAAATTGAGAATGAATATTTTTTAAAAGAAAAATCTATTCCAATATATCATAGTTATATTTTTTGCGGAGATTCATCAAATAGTTTCTAATTTACTATGACTTTGCTGCCAAAGAATAGAGAAATCAGTGGCCAAACAAAAATTACGTCGAATTACAAGATAGACAGTCTGTAATTATCGATTATATAATTATATACTATATTCTTATGTCTCCATGATGATATGAAGCATTTACTACTGTTTGTGAAAATTGTGAGCTATAATGTTACTCCTTGTAAGAATGAGACGGCATCTGACTGCTTCGTGTTTTTCTTTAGTTTTTAGTTCTTTTTGTTTTTATTCATATCCATTTGAACAAGATTTTTTTTCGTCCATTTTTTCAAATTGCAGTTCACAACATATCTTATGAAAAACAACAATGTCATATGATTCGTTTGATGTTCAAAGACTGCAACATTAAAAGGCATTCATCAACTGGTAGTTAAATTTTTCCTATCAGTTCATACATTATCAGGTACTTGAATAAATTTTCAAGTGCTTGTTTTTAGATATGTGGATTATTATCGAAGTAGCTCAAATCTAGGATAATCTAGAAGTCGTGTACAAATAATTCGAAGCACAGTTGACTTTTTCTTTAGTATATCTTGAGATTTTCAGTTTTTGTTTTATTTATTCCACTATAGTATATAGAATTACTATAATCATATATGAATGTCTCGCTTTTAAATTAGTTCTATCTCATTTTATTGATTGAACGAGCACGGTTGCAGTTAAGACTAAATCCAATCTGAAGGGTGTGGGTGGTTTTTTCCTCTATAGCTGATAACTTAAAGTTGAAAGTGTTTAATGAAGCATCATTTAGATGACTATCATTAGCTCTATATCTAGCAATAGTGTTACAATTTCAAATAGATATAATTCAAATAAAATCGTTCATCAAAACGGAAGATAAAGTAGGTTTTATAAGCTAGTATTTAATCAAAAAGACATATTTACCAAAAGGCAAACTATTTATTTTGATGAGCTGCCAACTTAAAAATTACTTTTTCGAACATCAACTAAGAAAACGTATCTGCTAAGATGTTTCAAATCATTCAAGCTAGATTATTAGCGAAGTCACATATGCATGTATTGAATCCACAACGTGGTTTGATCATTAATTATAACTAAGTTAAAATATTATGAGAATAGATTCTTAATGTCCTTACTCAATTATTAAAATCACAACGAAATAATTTCGAAAGAATAGTTTTGCGCTAAATTAAACTCACAAAACAATACAATACAAATCAACATGTAATTCTATACACTAATTTTTACTGTATGAAGAAATTAACAGTCTTCGTCTAAATTTTCAAGTTCGTGAATTATTACTACTAGCTATGTTTCACAGTTATGTATTTGAACATTTACTAAAACATTTATTACAAGTATAGATACTTCATAAAATGCAACTTCTTAGACTTGCAAAACGATGTTCAAAATCGTATCAAGATGAGGCACAGAGAATGTACGAATGTCATACGTAAATAGGAAAAGGAAAACATTTTTTGCAATGTATCTCGATTGATTGGTATGCTACGTTGGAGGCATTTGTTCCCCATCGTACCTACTACGTTATATTTAATATATTTTCACAGTTACGAAAATAGCTTTCCTAAATTAAACGACTATTGAATTTTAGCCAGCTGCTTGCCTACTTTTGTACAGGTTTTCTACGTGTTTTTTTTCTGCTGAGATAATATTTCAGTAAAGCTAATCTATCAACTATTAATCGAAGCAGATAAGAATGTCGAATTTTTCCCTAACCTCAATTATAATCAAGGCAACAACTTTCGTTTGAAAATAAGTGTCACAGGACCTGTTGTCTTGAATTATTGCAGTCGGATTATCATTTCTCTAATGTCACATTTATCTTCATATTTCTTTATCTAAGCATTACTACTTAAAAAAAATATCGCTGCCTAGATTGACCTTCACATTATCTGCAAATATTTCATCTGATAAAGATTGATAATAATGAATGTTAACTTTAATTTTAACTAATTAACTATTGAATGACGCTTTTTCTTTGTTTTTGTAGTAGATATTCATCAATTATGACCTTTACACAAATACAACAGATAGAGCATTGCGCAATAATAAAAAAAAGGAATTGTTCTATCAAAGAGAATGAAGAAGAAGAAAACAACAACAACAGCAAACGATTGACAACATCAGCATAAAATAAGTGCAAGGAAATGATCTTACAAGGAAAAAACGTACTTCTCGAAAGATATAGGAGAAAAAAAGTGTTATAGAAAAAGAAGTCTTTTTTGACTTGATGTCTACTTTGAAATACAAATAAATAACCAAGAAAAGATCAATTCATTCAATAGTACAGCTTAGTCACCGAGAATTAAATGATGCTGCAGTATCCGATGGTAAATAATAGTAGAGTTCAAATGTATCGGTATTTTCCGAGAGTCCATCGACTATTTCGGACAAATAAGCAGTTGTATTTTCAATTTGTTGTGGTGTTGTTGCTTTTCGTACAAACTGATGCTCTAATAATGTTTTGTATTTTGGCCTTTGATTTTCATCTTTATTTAAACTAAACAAATCAAAATGGAATTAAAGAAAGTTTTCTAAACAAGAAAAACATTGTTATACCAAGTATTTACAAAATCTTTGCAATTATTTGAAAGACGGTCGACATTCAGTCGTAGTGGAGGACCTTCAACAATTTGTTGTAATTGATCGAATACAGATGTCCATTCTCGAAATGGAAAATATCCAGTAGAAATTTCATACTAGAAAACACATAAATGAATACAATTTATTTTTTTAATCCATCAAAACAAATCTTACAATAGTAATGCCAAGTGACCAAACATCGGATCGAACATCATAACCATCACGTGTAGCTCTCAATGGATCAATACGTTCAGGCTAAATATATGAAAATATGTTTACGTTACAGATAAAATTATGAATCATACTGGTAAATATGGTCGACAACCAGCATCACGAGTTTTAGCAATAGAATCAATTAATTGGCCACTGATACCGAAATCACAAAGTTTAATAGCCGATCGAGAAACTAATATATTTGATGGTTTGACATCTCGATGAATAATTTGCCAACGAGATTTTATGTAATCAAGAGCCTCTAATGTCTAGAAAAAGAAAATTCGAAACAAACTAAATATATTTGTTCCAAAAACCAATAAAATTATCTTACAGCAAGGGTTATATATGCAAGAACACTTTCAGGTATGCATTGATGCAGTTTATGATAAACAAATTTATAAAAACGATCAAGTGATGTATCCATCAGTTCCATGCATATCCAACAATCTCCCTCTTTAAAGAGTGCACCAAAGAATTTGACAATATGTGGACAAGTATTTTCACGCATAACAATATCTAATTCATTGAGCATTTGTTTCTGGCATCTTTCATCAACAGTTGAACGAATTCGCTAAATGGAAATACAAAAAAAGAAAGTTTTTTTTCAATCAGAATGAAGATAATCTTTATTTGATTTACTTTTACAGCCATTATCGTTCCACTTTTTTCATGTTCCATTTTGCAAACGATTCCAAAATTGCCTTCGCCAACAATACCACGATCAATCAAATCATTTGATGTAAATTTATAGATCTAGAGCAATATAAAAAGAATAAAAATCAATTGTTTTAGAACAACGAACTTTTGTATCCGACAAATGAAGTTGACCAGTGCTGAGGTCACGATGATTTGATGTTGATGAAGTTGGTCGGCTACTAATATTGAATAAAGACAAATAATAAAAATTTCAATTTTTCGATTATTCAATTAGGAAAAATGCAATCGAACTAGAAGATCAGTATTAATTATCTCAACAGATATTTAAAATGTAAGAATTTCTAACGCAATTCATGTAAAACTATAAGACTATTTATTTTATATTTTCAAAGTATTACAGATCGAGTTTAGACTATTAATGTTATAATAAAGTTACTTTTGGTCATATTCTCCAGATAATTGAGGTTGTTTATCACGCAGAATGTTTGTCATAGAATTATTATTTTTATGAATATACATACACCTAAAAGGATATCATTTTCATACAAAATATCAGTTTTTATTTTTCAAATTTCCTTATGAATAAATCACATGGAAGTCTTTGAGTACAGAAAATGTCACATTTCAAGTTAATAATTGTTTACAGAGGTGAATACGTGACATTCAAACTTTCATATAGATATAATAATTCTTTGACAATATTGATTTTCAACTTCTCTTTTATTTTGAAAATATTTCTTTATCTATCACAACCAATATTTTATATTGAATTCTCAGCTATCGTCCGTTTTTTGCGTTCTTTTACATGAATCGTTTACTATTCATCGTTATATAAAATAATTGATTGCCTAGGTTTTGAATAGAAGTAAAAAGAAAATCACTTACGAAGTAGGATTAATATCTTTCGAAACGAAAGGCTGCTTTTCTGTATTAGTTTTAGTTGGTTCTTCAAAATTTAATGGTTTCAAATTGAGTTTAAGGGGTGGCTTGTTCACTAAAATAAAATAAAATATAATAAATTCATTTTATATTTTATTTTTCATACGATTTCCGACAAACTTACTGTTTTCTCACGCTATCTGAATGATTGAATCGTTCAATGAAAGAACATTACATCTAGAATGAACAAAAGACAAGATGGAAGTAGAAACATGAATCATCATCAGTAAGTTTACCGGTGATATGATTATAAACAAAGAACGAGAAAAAAGCAGGCATAAATCTAATTCTATAGCTGTTGATTTTTTTACTACATAAATATACTCATGTATGAATCACCATAATGAAAACATTAGTAGTTGATTTTGTACTATGAACTATTGGAGAAGCAAAGAATTATTTTTATCTTTTAGAATAATGATTTAAGCAAAAAATAATTAGGTGAAGCAGATGTTTTTAGAAGAATATTTAAGAAAGAACTGGAAAACATTTCTAAACATCTACACATGAGAAAATGGATAGCATTGCATTCGCACAAACGTTTAATTTAAAACTTTCTTCGAAATATATGACTTACTTATTTATTCAAAACAAAAAATGAAAGATTCATTTTCTATAAGTACTAATCAAGAGAGAACATTACTTTATTTCTAAGAATAATTTTATCTGCTAAATAATTCAAAATAGCTAATCATGTATCTAATAAATAAAAACGGTGATGAAGACTACTTTATAAGAATTATTCATGAAAAAATATCGAAGAACTGATCTTGTCCTATACTGTTGATATTTGACAAAGCATTGTCGAATGTCTGATGGATACATCTCTTTTGGTTTGAGTAAGAATAAAAACAGGTTCGATATTTCGAAACAAATTCTATAACAAGATTTACCTATGCAATAGTTACTAAAGATACCGATTCTTTTGTAATAAATTAAGTAACTTGAGTTAATAAAACATTTAATTAGATGGAAGGCATTGCAAATAACTTTGATGATCAACATAACAATAAAAATTTTATTTCAAACTTCTTTCGTCTGATTACCAGGATACATTTTACAGTTCGAAGGGAAAATTCATAACTCCATTAACAACTATATATATATTTATTTAAGTCTATCTATTTAACGGTTTTTTGTTTTCTTTGTCAAGTCTTATCAAAGTCAAACAAAAGAAAAAGATAATCCGGGCAAATAAAAGACTGAACATTTTCTGGTGTTTTTTTTATATTTATTTTCAAAAGATAAAAGAAAAAGATATTTGCAAAAATCGATCACTAAATAATTTTTAACCCATCGCCGATGACATTGTCTTTTGTTGTTCTAGTTGATATTCAACAAACCCATCAAATAAACATGGCCATGCTTCATTATCATCGTAAGCTTGGTATCCATTTAATTCAATAAATTTAGCAAACTGTGGAAATATTGTCCAAGTATCACATGTGATTGTTTTTGGTATTTCATTGTTGATATCTTTTTCTAAATAGTTCAACCATTGTTCAAGTATTTGAGGTTTTTTTATTCCTTTTGAATAAAATAAACGCCATAAACTAATAGCATTTTGTGTTGTTACACAGCGTTGTCCATCAATTAAACCATAATGATATGTCCAAGTATAAAATTCATCTTCAAATGGTAATATATCATAAATATATAATGATGTTCGAAGATCTAATAAATTATCGACATGATTTCCAAGTGTTTTGAGACCAAGAAGAAATTCATCTTTAGTTAATGAATACATTTGTTTAGCACGACATACGAAACAAAATAAAAGTACTTCATAACAATCCGGTTCTAAAGATAAATCATTACAAAGACGAAGAATACCTTCAACAGACATTATTTGATCATCATTAGAATAACGTTTAAATAATTCTAAACGATGATTAATTAAGTTTGAAGTACAATTAGATGATGAAGATGTAAATAATGAGGACTGTTTTGTATCTGATGATGGCGAAAGAGTGGATGATAATGTTCCAGTTATTTTGGCGAGAAGTTCAGGAATTTTATGTAATGGCAAATCACGACGAGGCTCCAATGTTGTAGTTGTTGTATTCATTTGTCTGTATGAATGACGATATTGATTTGATTGTTGTTCGGATGCGTCTTGTTTAGCTTTTTTCTTAACGTGTTTTGTTGAAACGGATGAATAATTATAATTATAATTATTATTATTGTTATGTGACATCAATCTTCTGTCTGAACGAGATTTTTCAATACACTGGCCCATGGACAACAAAACGACGACTAGAAGAAGAAAACAAATTTCAAAAATTTATTATTTTTTTCTCTAATAAATAAATAAATAATTTACATGAACAAACAATAAACAGCAATTTTTTGTCGCAATGCTGTGGGCATTCTATAATTGATTATAAAATAATGATCAATAATCTTTCGAGAATATCTTCTGTTTTGTATTTTTTGCTTTGTTTAATATATATTGATTTTCTACTTGCTTCCTCGACTGCGTCTTGTCATCAGCAGACGTGCGCGCGCACGGACAAACAGACAGGCAGAATGTAGTTGCATTTTTATTGGATAATATTTCATCAATAAGATGTAGTGTTCTGCCATTAAAATTTTATTATGTCCTCTGAAATTTTTCATATTGATCTATCATTGCTTATTTTTGTCAGCCAGTTAGATTAATTTTATGTTCGATAAAATAAAAGATTAATTCATGTTTTAACAAGCAATCTTTTTTCTTACTGAAATAATTGATAATTAAGAAAAGAAAGAAAGAAAATGTGTTCTCGTTTGATATTTCGATCAATTCGACATCCTGTACCATTATTAATTTATAATCGTTTTCTATCTTTAACACAAGTTCACTCAACTGCTGCAACAAAATTAAAAGAAACACCTAGTACAAATCTTGAAACACTATCAACAAAAACGAATATAGAAAAAGCAGATGAAACAAAAAAATCATCATCATCATCATCAGATAAAACAGTAAATTCTTCAGCTACAAATGTTTCTGATCTAACTAAAGTGTATTCGGAAAAACTTCATCGAATTGTTGATGAAATAAGTACATTGTCGTTGGTTGAAGTTATGGATTTGAATGAATTATTGAAAGTAAATATTTTAATTTAACGAGAAATTTCTGTCTCATAATTTGAAATTTAAAAAAATCCATTGTTTTCCCTTCTATTTTTCTATAGAAAACGCTCAAGATACAAGACGTGCCGATTGTGGCATCGGGAGGAGGCAGTGCTATACTATCACCAGCTGCATCGGTACGTCTGATTCTTTCTATGAGCGAATTGCATTTTTATTGTACTCATTATGAGATCTAATATGAAACAAACAAATTGCCGTCGACGACAGCTGCCAAAGAATTGAGAGACAGAACTTCCTAATCTGTTGAGTAACAATTAGGATTGATGTAATAATTCTTTGAGGGCTCTGACATCGACTGTTAGTTCTTTCATATATGAGTGTCAATGTGAAGCTATCTCTCAAACTAACTTTCACACTCATACATTCATGTTCATCAGTTGTTTAATGAGAACAAATGGAAGATTAAAAAATATCGTAGATATTCTATTTTTTTAAATTTTAGTAGCTAAAAAATGATTGGGAATCCGAGTAGGAATCCTTATTCGCTCGTCGATGAACACTCATCGGATCCTCGTTTAAATAGCATCCGTTCTTTTTGCTTGATCGTTTTCGAAATCTTTCAAAAAAAGCAGATGATGTATTGATATTAAATATACAGCGGGAAGATGCCACTAGAAGACTTTTAAAGTCAATTAAATCTTGTGGCTTAAGTTCGGTAGAATCGTTTTTCAACGCAAATCTTAGCCAACGATGAACAGTAATGCAACTGATTGAACTGTAATGTTCAGTTTAAAATAGAAAAGTCAATAGTAATTGACAGTGACGATGCCTCTGAGCATAGCGACACTAATGTATAAAAGAAGTTACAAAAGTGAATAGATACAATTATAATTCAAAACTGTAGACTGTATTTGTTGATATTCTATTATTAGAATTGGAAAATATTCAATGAAGTCAAGGTATTCTATAATGAGAGAGTTTGAAATACGGTCACATACAATTTTAATAATAGGATTTTACAAAGATTGAAGCATAAAATATAGACTTTGATTCACTGCCCACTGAGTCTCACTATTTTATATCTGAATTGTAGGTGTACGTCGACTATGTCTATACATTATGAGCAGAACTGAAAAATTAAAGATGTTAATTTATGGATTTAAGAAGAATCAATGGGAATTACTTGCTGTGAGGGAAACTTTCTAAAGCAGAAATTTCTGAATCACACAGTAGTCATTGATAGATTTTTCATGAATTTTTTTAAAACGTTATAAGCGTAGTAAAAATGAAAAATGGAAGCGAAATCTATCAAAATATCAATTAAATCTAACATGCTTTTTTACTGATGTTCATGAAGTTACAATTCTGAGATAAGTTACTAAGAAATATAATGAATCATTATTTTGTTCTGTTTACAATATTACACTTGAAAACTTTACATAGGTGTCTAGAAATGTAACACTATCATATTGATCATCTCAGAGATCCTTCTGTCCTAGTCGCTCTTAGAGCTTTTCTTACTGAGTACTTTTACTAAAGAACTGAATTAGCTACCTCAAATCATTATTTAGATTTGAATGAAATTATTGATATTGTCGAAAATATGAGTCGTACGATATGGCATCAGCCTTATATCAATTAGATTCGCAATGTTGTTTAATACGTGATCGACAAATAAAAACTCATGTGAATTGTTGACACAGAAATTAAAATAAGAGAAGAAGGACAATAGAGAAATTAGTCTTTATGTCTCAATCGTACAAAAACAGTTCGCAATTCACTTGTATATCAATTGTTCGTGTACAATAGTTTTCTTATTGATTTCAGAAAAAGGAAGAAGAAGACGAAGACATAAGTGCACGACCTACATCTCAATCTGTATTTAAAGTACGTTTAATTAAATTTGATGATACAAAGAAAGTACCGGTTATCAAACAAGTAAAAGATGTTGTTGAAAACATTAATCTTGTTCAAGTAAGTGTTTCTTTTTTATTTGTTCACATTCTATTTGTAGTCATCGATTTGATTGTCTTTAGGCAAAAAAATTGGTTGAATCAATTCCTCAAGTTCTACGAGATAATCTAAGTAAAGCAGATGCTGAAACCATGAAAGCTAAAATTGAAGCAGCTGGCGGTGTATGTGTCATTGAATAAAAATACTGAAGAAAGATTTTACTTTCAACTAGTCCAATCGTTATATTCTCTTGTTGATGTTTTGTTATCATGTTTTTCTTTGCTGTTCTTTTTTTTTTGTATAAAAAAAAAGTTTGCTATCGTTTATCAACTTTTTCTTCCTTATCTTCTACGAAGAATTACTCAATCGTAAACATAGAAAATAACATTCGAACTGATCTTATTTTCACCGTTTTTCTTTTTTTGTTCGATATTATATATTGTGGCCGTTACCAACCAAAAAGAAATACTTTTTCATTCGTTTCGTAGGAGTTCTAGATGGAAGCTGAGATAACAGAAACTGCACGACATGCGCAGAATTTGCAAAATTTCGTTGATCAACAACATCGAAAGTTATTGGAAGATCGACCGAAAAAGGCGTCGGGTAAGGGAAATACGATAGAATTTTAAAAGTCAAAACAATTCATTAGAGTAAATAATTAATCAAGATTAAAAGTATTACCTTAAGGAAACCAAATTACTGCTGATTACTTTTTCAGTAAAAAAAACTATTCATATTTTAACTGTTTAGACAATGAAATAATTAAGAGAATTTTATTTCAAAACATATATTTAATCTATGCAAGAATATTTAACACATCGTGACAGATTCTAAAGGATTGAAAGAAAAATATGATTTACTTCTGTTGAAGTTACTCTTGTTTGGAAATCGAAACTAATTAAAATCATCAAGAATATATTGAGGAGAATAAATTCATAATTGTATATAACTGATCCTAATAAAGTCTTAAAGTTAATTTTTTCCGTTTTCCTTTCGAAGATGATTTAAATTTCTCTGTGGTTTTACAAGAGTCATTTTGTTTTGACGTAATTTAAAATAGAATTCGACAAGTTCAGTTTTAATGTCGGTCTGTTAAATATGATCTCTCATCTGGATCAGTAGTTCAGTATTTGTCAAAGCGATGCTAGGCATTGATCAAAATGTTTCACTAAGGTTGTTTCAAAAGTAATCGTGATAGGATTTAATGTTTTCAGCTCGTTTTGTTAGTTATTTGATTTTAACTTCAAATTGAAAATCGATCAATATCCAATTTAAATAGACTTTAATCTTCGATAGAAAAATAGAAAGTCATTTGTAACTGGAACACGATCAGTATTTTTCATTTTTATTTATATCTTTTCAGGAATATATCGTGCTACAGCTGAAGCTTTATCAAATGAGTTCGATGGTGACATTTCAAAAGTGATTGATTATATTCAAGTAAAACTTGATTGGCCACTTTCACACAGGCGGTTACTTCTTCATGAAGTGCAAAGTAATGCAAGCGATAATCAGGATAAGCTTGATCATATCGCTAATTTCGTATTTGATCCAACAATAAATATAAAACGAAACCGTCGTTTTGGGACGTTCATTCCAACCGTCTCTCCAGTCGAACGACTATATGGTACTGGTGTTTGTGCTATATTTCATCTTCAAACCGCATTTTTTCTTGTGAATTTATTGACAATGATCATTTGGATTGCGCTAATTATAATTCCATATAATATTTTAAAACCTTCAGCAACATCTTTAAATGTTACACTTTCATTTTCATCAATATTTACAACAGAAGGTTATTTATCTCAATCAATTCTGTTTCAAGGCTCTTATCCTAAAGGAATAATCAATGAGAAATATAATTTATCGCTTATATATTTTGTAACGACATATTTCTATTTTTTTATTTGGTTTGTTTTTATTACAATACGTTTTTCAACAACATATAAGCGAAAAGTGTTTAATTCAATATTACATACAAAACTTGGCATTGGATTTACGGGTACATTTGCACGATACAATTATACAATTCGATCATCAAACCAAAAACAAAAACATACGGAAGCTTTACAAAGGCAATTTTTGGATTTAATTGAAAACGATGAAACAATTGATAGAATTCTTTTGAAAAAATTTGAAACATCTCAATATAAATTTAAAATAGTAATAACAAATTTATTTTACATTCTATTAGCTATTGCATTAGGTAAACAAAGAAAAGAAAGCCAATTTGAATAAATAATTTTTCTTTCGTTTTCGATCTTAAAGGTGGACTCAACTGGCTAATTTTATCTTTCTGTGATAAACCAACGATTGATTGCAGTGGATCAATTATTTATTTAGCTTTAATCAATCGATTAATACCATATGTTATTGTTCTTCTTACGCAAATTGAACAATACAAATATTTATCATATAAATTAAATGTTGTAGGGTTTAGGTTAGTATTTTAAAATATTTTAAAACAAAAGAAAAAAATTGAAAATACTAATATTTCAACTTTAATGATCTATTTAAAATGTTAGTGATGAAAATTGTTTGTTTGAAAATAGTTTTGTGCACTTAAATAGGTCTAGTATTTTATTTTTGCCATCTTATATTAGTAAAACTGACTAATTAATATTAGTCAGTCTCTTATTTAACTACAGCTCGAGTAAACTTAAAGCAAATATAGCAGTGAAATACTCTGCAGTTTTAAGTCGATGATACCAAAATGACATCATTCCGAATTTGAACAGGGTTCCAAAAAGGAGAAGCTAGAAGAAAATACTAGTTGTCAACTAAATAAATAAAACGAACAAGAGATACAGAATTCTTTCATTTTTCTTCAAATGTGACACGAATAAACTCTATAACCATTTTCTCTAGATCGGAATCTACTTTCAGAATCAGTATAATCGACGCTAGTTTCAGTACATATTTACACAGTGGTGCCCAAATTCACTAGGAATAAAATAGTTGCACAGAAGGAAAACAATTAAGGATGACAAGAATGATATCATGTTGTTTCTACATATCTAAATATAGTTGTCATTTCGATTTGAAGTTCAGAGATTTTTTCGAATTTATTTCTATAGTTTCATCGTAGATCATATATTTGTAATTTAGATGCGTCTTTTTAAACATCTGTACGATCCTATCGTTTACCATACATTTTTTTACTAATACTCCTTCATGCTATGAAACAGCTTATGGACAATATATCTATATTCTACTATTAGCAGGTAAATATTTAAAATCCTCTTATAAAAAAACAAATATCAAACATTTCTTATAGATATGTTTGCATCATTAATCTTTCCAATTTGTTTTGGTATTATCATTGATTTAATACCGAATAAAACAAATCGTAATTTTGATGGGATTAATCTTCATGTTCAATTAAGTCCACCTGTATTACTCTACAGTCAATTATTAATATGGTTTGGAATATATTTTTCTCCTCTTTTATCGATAATGGTCTTATTAAATATCATGTTTTCATTTATTTCTCATCGTTTATATATTTATATTCATTCTCGTCGTTCAGATTCCTATCGACGTGTATTCATTTGGAATGGTGATCATCTTGAATATTTAATATATTTACTAGCTTGTCTTATATTAATTTTAAGTGTAACATGTTTCGTCGTGTTTACAACAGTAGTTAAACCAAGTGAAAATTGCGGACCGTTTCGTCAGCTAAGTGCTGCATACCAAGTGATTGAATTTTTTTTAAATGAACATCAAACATCTGTTTTATGGATATCAATAATTAATTTTATAACATCACCTGGTTTTATTTATTTTCTTATTGCTACGTTCATTGTTATTGCCTATAAATTACGACATGAAGAATTAGCTGAAAAACAAGTAATATAAAAATAATACCCTTCTACTTTTTATTCTTTCATAAAATGTTGATCTGTTTGTTTGATATTTTTTTTAGCTTGTATTCATACGGGACAGTAATCTTGCAAATAAAAAAAAATTGAGAGAAAATGCAGTGAAAAAATTAAGTCCACAACAAAAGAAGAAGAAGAACACGAAAGAGGAAAAAAACAAAACTATTCCAAGAACATCAGCTGCGGATGAAGACATTATCGATATCGAACGAATTTAAAACATTATTTTCTTGATACATTTGTTTTTTCATCCAAATATATATATACATATACTGCTTTTGAAGCGTTGTATTTAACAATTTAATACATCTATTTTCAATTTTTTTTCTGTGATAAACTTTTGCACGTTGGTTCGTATATTAATAAACAAATTTTCAATTTAAAAATAAATCTATGTTTCTTTTATTATTAGAAAATACTCCTAATTATAAACTTATACTTGCTTTCAAAGCAATTTTGATAAGTGTAATGTAATGACGTAGAAATTTTTCTATTCCAGATTACGAGCATAATCGCTTACATTATTCTCTACGATTAAATATGATATTTTACAATAGCTACAGGATAAGTTTTACTAGCTTTATTTCTTTTCAAAAAATTTACCATTTGATTTCCTATGATATCATACACATGTGTCTCCGCTAGAACTACTAGTGGTATTCGATTTTCTTGAGGGTGTGGGTGTTGTTATCTCTCTTCACACCCACACCCACACCCACCCTTATGAAAGTTCTTAATTGTACGCAAGCAATAGAGACGCTGAAGTTCTGCAAAGGTGATACTTCAATTTAGATTTTGTAGAGAAGCAACTGCTAATTATTTTCAGAAAAAAACGTAGCACAAATCGATGAAACCTAGAAAGGATATTGAGAAAATATTGATTCTATCATTCTGTATCGAGCATTTGTTACAACAAAGCATAGAGTAGAAATTTGCACTTCACTCTCGTTGATCACACGTGAGAAAGAACTGTTGAGATACAACCCAAAATAGTCTATGCATGATAAGCTCACGTTTTAAAATAGGATTTACTCCCTCATTAAATTTCTGAAGGACAAAGTAGAAAAATGATACAAATCTATATCGTGAAATAGATTGAACAAAACAATTCTCCTATGATACGTAGTAGTAAATCAATCATGTTTCATATTTTAACTTCTTAGAATTTCTATCAAATGTCAGAACAAAGATTTTTTGTTATTTCATTTTTTTTCCTGGAAACAATCATTTTACCGATTTAGGTTGACATTTGTGAGATTAAAGAAGACTTTTTGAAGCAACTTTTGTCGTAGTAATAATGATTATTCTTGTTTTTTTGACTTACATAGAAATATTTAGATGATATTCTAGAAAACTGTGTTCGACGACTCTTGTTAAAAATTACGTTCGCTAGATATTAATGATCTTTTAGGATGACCACAATTGTAACATTAAAATTGACTATTTTAACTTCTTTAAAAGAATACATTGTCTTTTATAAAGTGAATTTAATTATCTTCAAATGATTCTATTCATAAAATGTAAATTTATGTTTCGCTGTTCTCGTAGAAAGAAGAAACTCTAACTGAGTTCATTTTTCAGGCCTCTGTGCAAATTGATTTTTAATCGTTGGGCATGTTGAAAGCATGAAAATAGTTTATTGTGTATAGTTTATATTCGTGGAAGGAATATTTTCCAAAATCAGCTATGAAATATATTGCACAAGAAGAATTGATCATCTAGGATGTATCTATACTAAACTACACAAGAAAACATCTTTTATGTATCATAAGAATATTTCTGATCTGCCTTCAAAGAAGATGAACTATGATAAGTGTGTCACGATTCGTACAATTAATCGAAAAACTAAAACAGAGAAGTGAAATAATATCTAGCAGTTAGAAATAATCTTTGTTTATATCTTATGATTGTTTTGTGCTATTTAGATTTATTGTTCATTCAATTAATAAATAATTTGAAATATCTTAATTTTAGATAAAAAATATGGCGTTTTGTTGTAATTGAAATGTATAGATGATTTTTTTTTGTTCGAGGTAAGTAGCTTTTATTATTATCGCATTTTCTTTGGCTTTCATAGGACTAGGTTTTATCATATTGTTCATAGAAGTAAGACATTGTCATTGTTTTTTTTACAGCTCTACAGTTACACAATTAACATCAAGTTATTCAAATATCTGTAGCAGTCAATTCGTTTTATGATAAAAAAATTTAATTTTCTTTTTGCTAAATCTAAACGATTAATTTGATTAACGCTGAAAAATAAGTATGATTCGATCAATTGTCTTTACAACTCTGTATTCATCTTTATTTTTGTTCATGATAAGTAAACATGATTCGTTTAAAACCATTTAGTTAGCATTAAAATATTCAACATGAAGTAGTGTTAGCTTTTTCTTTCATTAAATAATCTAAATCTATCAATAAAGAATCAAGTAGACGATAAAAAATAGTTTGGTTCTTAGTGCCGAGGAAGATGTGTTACTATCTATCTATAAAATATGAATTGTTTTTCGTAGAGATATATTAGCAGAATGATCTGCATAAATGTGTCAATATTTGACTGACTATTGACCATACTATAAGTGATTGTACTAATTATATTTAAATGAAACGAGAGTTTAATAATAAGGGATCTCAAATAATTTGAGTTAGTCAAGAATTATATTAAAATAAGTATTCGAGAATTTAATTGAAATGGTGACTTGTATAAACATATGAAAGTTGATTATATTAACAAAAATATGTTTGATGCTAGCAGTGACTTCGATGTTGTATGTATTGGTAGTAAAGAAACCAAAAAAAGTATTTCTTTAATTATTAGTACAAACTAATTGAAATGGAGTTGAAAAGATAACGATTGAACCATTGAAAGACTAACAAGAATGAAACAGGTTTGAAATCATAGTTTTTTTGTTTCATCTGAACGTGAATGTAATGGAAGAATCTAAATTTCTTATTTATTTCATCCGATTGATGTAGAGAAAACTTTCTATGTTCTTTTCTTCCATCAGTGCACATGCAAACAGTAGAACAAGAGTTGAGGGAGAAATACCAAAAACTCATTAAAATAACTTATTATTGAGCAGTATGTAAGTAGTGCTCGAGATAGTTGTACTAATCGATTATTGATTATTTTAGACAGCTTCTCTATTCCTTTAGGGTCAAACAAAACAAAAAGACTAAAAAAAACGAAAAAATCTTTCGATTTAGATAATTTAATAGTCTAGAATGTTCGCGAATATTCTTATGCATTTCAAAACTGCTGCTCGTTGTTCTGATCTTTATTTTACAGCATAAGTCTTATGAAGAAAAGAAAGATAAAATTCTTATTTATAGAGAGCGTTCGATCAAAAAAAGCAAAATATCTCCACACGGGTTCTATTAAAAATGCATAATATTATGGTCAATAGAACTATTTTGAGCGAATCAGTTGTGAATATTCTCCTGTTAAATATTATTATTAATATTATGAAAGGAAATTTACTAGGAGTCAAATGAAAAATATACTTTTGCAATACTTGACGCTTAGTTTTTAGTTGTCATTTGAAAAAAAAACAGTAAGAACAAGCCAAAAGCAAAACTGTATGAATAAATTGTTTTATTGATGTAGAAACTGAAACATTTGTCAGTTTGAAAGTGAACAGTTAGAAAATTTGGACTTTTCATGTCGGTTTCCCTGATTTTGCATAGTTAAGAACATTCGCTGGCAGTAGTTGCAATCTTTATTTCAATAAATTCTAATCTTTCTACCTGATGATAATGGTGGATTAGACGCAATAAGATTGAAAGCGACATGAACATGTGAGATTCAGCTAAAAATTTTGAATTACCAACCCATTCCTAGAACTTTATATCGGATCCCATCAAATCTACTATAATTATCAGATGGAAAGACCGGAATTAAGTACATTGAACTGGAAGAATAGATTGTGACTGACACGTATAAGGGACCGAAAATGAGTGATATTTACTATGCAAAATCAGATATTGCTGCTATTCTATCTTTATAGCACTAACAATTCTATTTCATTGTATTATTTTCTTAACTTACTCGTGTAAAAAACTTTAAATAAATTTCTATCACTAGCCAGATCATTAATGTATATTTGATTGAACCAATGCAGAGATATTTCGTTTTCATTTTATTGTAATGCTATTTAGTGAATATCTTGTACAGAATTATTTGCATATTTTACAATATCTATTTTCATGAAGATTGTGTCTGGTTTATTAAAATTATGACTAAACTTGCTGAATGAAGGAGCCATTAAAAATATGTAAAGTATTTCTATTTTATTTCCATATACAAAATACTTGCCCAGTTAAATTAGACATGAATTAGATATAATCAAAGTAAAGTTCGTTAGAAAATATTATTTCCCAATCAATGCAGATGAATCTCTTTAAAATTTCAAACAACTTATATCAATTTGAATCGAGTAAAACTTCATTTCGACATATTCAATATGAAATAGAAATTGATTCGACTCAATAAATAACAAGAATCCGAAAGAAAAAATCAAATCAGAATGGTTGCTTATTATATTTTTATTATTTTCTTGTTACTTTTTTATTCAATAAATTTTCTTTCGAAGTTGCATAATCTATCATTACATAAGATTCTTATTATATTTTCAGATTTCCTTACCCATGTACAAACGATTTGTTAATAGTGATTCTACAAATGGTGGAGGTTATGAACGTCGTTCACGAGGAACGAAATCATCTGATGAATATTCATCAAATTCATTTCAAGACAATAATAGAGATTCAAATAAATCTACAACTCATAACAATTCTCACTTCGTCGATGATAATCATCTTGAAAAACCTTGTAAGGCCTGTGTTGATTTCAAAGATTGGTTAAAACATGGAACTACAACTACTAATGCCGAAAAAACAACAATTGTTGACCAGCAAGTTTCAATAAATTCAGAATGTCCACTAATGCGTGATGACTTAGGTCGTGCATCGTGGTCATTACTCCATACAATGGCCGCTTATTATCCTGATGAACCAAAAAAAGAAGAACAGCAATGTATGAGTCAATTTATTCATTCATTTTCAAAATTATTTCCGTGTCCCGAATGTCGAACTGATTTCCAAGAAGAAATTACTAAATCACCACCGAATATTTCGAGTTGCCTTGCTCTTTCAACATGGATGTGTGAACAACATAATATAGTTAATAAAAAATTAGGAAAAACTGAATTTAATTGTAAACAAGTATTAGAAAGATGGAAAAATGGACCAGCAGATGGTAGTTGTGATTAATAATTTGTATTTCTTTTTATTTGTTTTTGAATAAAGTAAACAAAAACATACATATCGTATAAAGAAAATTTTTCGTCACGTTTAACAGAAAGTTTAAGCTGATTTAGTTCCATTTATTGCTCCTGCTAGAATTTGCGGATCAACAGCAACAATTACATTCAGAACAACATTTACAATAGCTAAAAGAACAGATAGAATAAGTGAAAAATTATTTAAGGATATTAAACGACGTTGTCGTCGTTCTTTTGATATATCGTCTGCGCCCATTAAAACCAAAATACATGCATTTACAACTTGAATTAATAATGATGCACAAACCAATGCAAGACCCACGTACCAAAGTGTATCATGATTTGATTTATTACCAAGAAGAGTTTTTAATTGGACAGCATTCGTTACGAGTAATGCTAATTCAAAGCTACTATTTGCCAAAGTTTTTTTAGTTGCATAGTTATTAAATGTACTATGTCCACCATCTAAAGTACCTTGATTAGTTGTTTGATGTTCGACATCTATTCCTCCTTTCGGCATTCTAAATGAAAAGAAAAAAATGAAATATTTTTTTTCCGCTGATACTCTGACTATACTTGACAGTAATGCAAGAAAAACAAGTCAATTCCTTATCAATTGCTGACTCATTGTTGATTATCTGATATCCTCACTTTTTCTTAGTTACATTCGATATTATTCAAACGAAGTAAAAACATGACTGTCGATTAAAACGATAGCAGTGAAAATTTTTATATATTTTTCTTTTCTTTATTTGAATATAAACTTACATTTTATTAATATTATCGTTAAAGATCTGATATTTTGTACGTACAGGCGAATGTTAATAGATTCTATTATACAACGACAACGGCGATGATCGTTTGTAGATGTCTTGTATATTCTCTCTTCTGTTGTTATTGATATTCTTTCTTGTATATAGACTGAGTGAGATAGATTACGGAGAATGATCGATTGAAGAGGAAAAAAAGAGAAAAAAATAGTCTTTACATAGCTATATATAAGCAGCTATAACTGAGTAGTACGATACGAAGAAAGAAAGATCAAGATGATGAGCAAATACACGATAACCTTTTTATCTTAGTTGTTAGTGTAGCATACAAAAATGAAAGCCAAAAAAGAAAACTTGATACCATTGCCAAACAATTAAAAAGAATTTACGTATGAAATGTTCAGACTAAGGCTGCCGATAAAGATCAAGGTAATTAAAAATACGAAACTACGGCATGAGACAATGTGAAATTAATGTGCATGTTCAACCTTCTCTCATTCGTCTTTTCTTTTCTTTTCTTTTTTGTTTCTACCAACTGACGTCAGGTCTATTCATAATATCCACGAGAAAGCAACTCATAAATTGACATCATTCTCTTTTTTTCTCTGTTACAATGTTTGTCGAATTCTATTCTCAATCCATTGACGTACAACATCTGCGACCACGTTGGCTAGAATTTTTATTTTTTTTTAAAGAGATAAATATATGATTTTAATTTGAAAAAAAAGAATATTGACATAATGCTTCAAAATTTGACATATTGATCATGCTATTATATTTACTACCGATGCTCTTTTTTGAGTAACACAAGAGAATATGGCCAACAAATCCGTTTGATTTAAGTAACGTCATATCATCGTTCGACATTCTTACATAAAGCGTATGCTATCCTTCACATTCCGTTTCGAATGTTGATAAAATGAATACAGCTCACGTTTTTTTCTTAGGGCTTGTAATCTTTTATCATAGATATTTGAAATAAAAATTCATTTTATCCGATTAAAAATAAAAGAAATAGTTAAAAACTAGTAAAGTAAATATTATCGGAATTCACAACATAAAATATATTATATTGACTTAGTAAAACAACTTTTTATCGGAACTTCATTCTCTGACAACATAATAACTACAACAACCCTGTAGACTAGTTTTTATGTGAATTCATACTATTGTTAAATATTAATAAGAATTTATGTGAATGAAAAATCGATTTATATATCTAAGGTTCCAAAAGATGCACATCCTGAACAAAAGAATTTACTGAAATCTAAAGCAATCATATACGTGCTATTCGAACCAGTCGTCGCATGCATGCATGATCATATGAGAAATTTTATATATAGTTTAATATTAGAATACATTGTTAATTCGACATGTTGCACATTGATCATCTGCAAAAGATAGTGTTAAATACGTAAAAGCATTTACGATTACAAAAATTTATTTCAGTGAAAACTATCAATTTACTAGTTATATTTGACACAGTTCATTAGGTTTCTTCTTGATCATTTATGAATATATTTGAAATTAAACGCTAAAAGAGACGTGTATAATCGATTGTTTATGACCCAACTGTATAGAGTTCGAATAAAATGGCGCTCTATGCTAGTTTTTTCTCAACAAAGATGATACGTATTCAATAATATTTTAGTATATTTAAAAGAAAATGAAAGAGAATATTTCGTCGTCCAATCCTAGTAATTAGTAAAGAAATAGAAAATATATGAATATTATATTTATTGGTAAATTATGCATGGAAAAATTTCTAACTAAATTTAGGCAAAATAAAGATAATTGAAGTTTCCTGTCAACTATTGAATAACAGTAACTAATATTTTGATTTCTGAAATAATCGGCGTGCGATAGGAATATGAAAATTAATTGTGATTTTGTGAGTTTCCACGATTAAATATTAGTCGCACCCTTCTATTGTAATGTAATGATATCAATCTTATAATAAAATCAGTTCTTTTTAATTTATCGGGGAAAGTACAAAAAAAGATAGATTAATAGTAATCTCAATAGCATTTAACATTCACGTTTTGTATTTATTCAACTATTGCCTTAATAATTCAAGATGATGGACACAGTAAGATAAAATTTAAGTTATTTCAATCAGAAATGTCTTAGTATTATTATTAGATCGATATAAATGATAAAAAAAAATATGATTTTCAGCAAACGTCGAAACGAAAAATACACAACTAAAAAGTTAGTCTATTATTTACTTACATACAACACTCAGATATATGAAATTGAATAAATGTTTCATGCAAACAAAAGAAAAAAAGAACTGTTGAGATGTAGTATATGGTAAATGTCTTTTCGAATGTTTTTTTTTTATTGAAAAATTTACACTCATACATAATTACACAATGAATATTAGCAATGTTAGATTTTTCAATAATCTATCACATAATTATTCAAGACTGTTTCTACTACTGCCGTAAACACGAATAACAAAGCCAATCAATAAACTCACATAGATATGCAGAATTTTCGCACGATGTAGTAGTGATTTAATTTTCGAAGAAAAAGACGCTTGTTATTGTTTTTCTCAGTGTTAGAGACCAAATTTCATTTCATATAAAACATGACAATACTGTAAGTGTGCAAAATCTTCTTGAGCAAGTCTATCTAATGCAATACTATTAGTATAGATATGACAATCGAGAGATCATCTATTCAAAATTCAAACATCGTAACAAAAATTTGAGATGAAAAAACGGTGTTTTTTTTTAATTTTCTTTATGTATTGATGACAGTACTAAGCTGAACGATTATTCGAATAAGAACTTGAAATATTATTAGTTTAGTTTAAGAAAATTTTGATAGATAGCAATACAAACAAGATTCAACATAGGCCATCACAGTGTGCTGTAGTAAGTAAGCAAAAACTTGCTTTTTTAAAATTTTTATATGATCATAAATTAAAATGTTTTAATTGAATTTTCATTAGTATTCCTCATTGCCTTCACACATGTGAAAAATTAAATTATCTTATATTATTAAAAACAATGGTTATCATGGTTTCGACGAGATCGTACTCTTTGAAATGCTCTATAGGTTTATTATAAGTATGCTTACAGTAAACTATCTTTCTTGTTACTATTTCACTTGTAATTTTCTGAAATCGAACAGAAGTAGGTTGATAAATTTTAATGTTTAATTTAAATAATATATATGGTTGTAATTTTTTTATTTACACAATTCAGTCTAATGTGAAAATATCACTAAATATCTAGATCTATAGAAGCCATCATTGTTTCATACGAAAATGATGTCTATTCTGCATCTAGAAGACCATTATCAAAGTAGATATTGAAAAATGAGTTCAACGAACGTTAAATTTTTTGTACCCTTATTTACGATATGTATGATTATATAAGATATGGTCATTTTCTCTTGTTCTCTCGCCATAGCCCATCGTCGTCGATGATGCGAGAACATACCGACTGCTCGGACCTGATATACAATATCGTATCGAGTAAGAATAGTAATGATATAGTAAAGAAAAGAACGACGAAAAGAAAGAGCATTGCTTTTGACCCGAGACGAGATTGAACACTCTCTGTATTTGCATATGCAAGATAACCATTCATTCATATACGTGACCAGAGCAGACGCTTGCGCTCACATATAAGCGCGTAATAACGATTTTTTTTATTCATTCAAACAATGAGAAAAATGTACATTGGTCCGGTGTGTAGGCGATATTGGCTTTGGTATTTTCTATTAGGTTCTCTATTCTTATTCGATTCATTTGGTAAATATTCAGAAGCGAATATATTTTAAATTCTATTCAATTTTTACGAAAAATAATTTTAGTTTCTGTCCACAGTCAAATCGATGCATCGATATCTTCATCATCGTTAAATGGAAATTCGATTCGACGTCGTCGTCCACCTTCTGCATTAACACGTCGTCCTATTAATGGTAGTTCATTAATACCTGATTGCGATCATGGTGGATGTTATCCAGCTACGGGAGATTTGTTAGTCGGTCGAACAGCTAATCTTTATGCTAGTTCAACTTGTGGTCTTCGTCGCCCTGAACGTTATTGTTTCATTGGTAATTTAAAAAATGTTAGCTGTGATGTATGTGATGTAAAAGTAGGAAATAAATCGCATACAGTTGATCAAATTGTTGCACGATCACCTGGAGATCTAAATAAACATACTCAAGCATGGTGGCAAGCTGAAAATGATCGAGAAAATGTGACTATTCAATTAAATTTAGAAGCTGAATTTGTTTTCACACATTTAATCATGAAATTTCGTACGTTTCGACCAAAAGGTATGATTATTGAAAAAAGTGCAGATTTTGGAAAAACGTGGAAAGCTTATGCTTATTTTGCTGCGTCATGTGCAACACAATTTCCTTATGTGACAACAATACCGATACCAGATCAACCCTATTGTGAAAGTCGATATTCGGATGAGACGCCATCAACGGGAGGAGAAGTAAATTTTCATTTTCATTTTCATTTATAGATTGATAATAAATTCTTATTTCAGGTTGTTTTTCGTGTAATTTCACCAAGTACGATTGGCAATCGTGATCCTTATTCACCAAGTATTCAAGAATTAATCAAAATTACAAATTTACGTATTAATTTTACGAAACTTCATACACTCGGTGATAACTATTTAGATAATCGACAAGAAACAACACCAAAATATTATTATGCTCTATATGAGATGGTTGTACGTGGTTCATGTTCATGTTATGGTCATGCTAAACGCTGTATACCAACTGAAGATGAATTAAAAGGAAACGTAACAACTCCAGGCAAAGTATATTACTTTTCATTTTCTTTTATTCTCTTTTTGTATGAATCATCTTTAAAACTTAGGTTTATGGTCGATGTAATTGTACACATCATACTGAAGGTTTAAATTGTGAGCGTTGTGCTGATTTGTATAATGATCGTCCATGGAGACCGGCTCGTATAGGACAACCAAATCCTTGCCGTCTTTGTGAATGTCATGGCCATGCAAAACGTTGTCGTTTCGATCCGGTTAGATTCGCACAAACAAATTATACATCAGGTGGTGTTTGTGAAGATTGTGAACATAATACAATTGGTGCACGATGTGAATTCTGTAAAGATCTTTTCTATAAAGATAATTCTTTACCAATGACGGATCCACATGTTTGTAAACGTAAGTTCAAATTGCAAAATAGTTGACATATTTTATGAATTTATTTAGCATGTAATTGTGATGCACTTGGAACAAGAAACAAAGGTAGTTGTGTTCAATATGATGATTCTCATTTGGATCTTCATGCTGGTCAATGTATATGTAAAGAATTTGTCGAAGGACAACGATGCGATAAATGTAAAGCTGGATTTTATAATCTTGATTATAATAATCCACAGGGATGTCAAGGTATTGTCTTTAATTACGAAAATAATAAAGAAACAAATTGCTTCTTCTTTTGTTTAGCTTGTGATTGTCATCCATATGGAATTATTGATAAACAATGTGATACTACAACTGGCATGTGCCAATGTAAACCAAATGTCATTGGACAACGGTGTGATCAATGTCAAGTATTTGAATTCGATTTCAAAAATAAAACTACGTCTCGAATACAAATTTATTGTAGGAAAATCATTATGGTTTGAATGATAATGTTCCCGAAGGTTGCCGATCATGTTCATGTCATCCAGGTGGTTCTTATTCGCTTCAATGTGATCTGAATACAGGTCAATGTCCGTGCCGTGAAGGAATGATTGGTCGACAATGTGATACACCAGCACCAGGTACTTACTGTACTGGTTTACAGTTTTTTACGTATGAAGCCGAATTAGCTCGTGTGGAAGAAAAAGTATGTTGATCATTTTAAAGTTACAATGTTCATTATTATTTATTTTAGAAAGCAATTATATTTACATACGATAATCCTAATGAACCACGCTCATGGACTGGTACAAGTATTGTAAGAATTTATGAAGGTGGTTTTATTGAATTCGATATTTATCATATGGCTCGTGGTGGTCTTTATAGTTTAATTATACGGTATATACCAGCTGTAAGTTCTACTGATTGAAATCGATTATATGAAATAAACACAAATCATGCTTTTTTCTTCTTCTTGTTCTTCTCCTTCATTGTATATAGCCAAAAACATGGGAAGATGCACGTGTTGTTGTGATATCACAAAATCGTACTCAACCAAATATAACATTATGCAATGATCAAACTTATGAACAAGAACAATCATTTAAATTACCCGCAAGTATGCAGATATACATACTCTATATGATTAAAAAAAACAATAAGAAATCATATTTTTATTTAATTATTTATTTAGATAAAACATTTGATGAACTAGTAAAACCATTATGTTTAAATGAAAATGAACATTATAAATTGCAATTACAATTGAAAAAATATGGTCATGGAGATAATCCACGCGATCCAGTTATTAGTATTGATTCGGTATATTAAACAAATAAAAATGGAGGAGTTTTATTATTTTTTTAAAATTGTTCCGTGGTTTAGATTGTATTTGTTCCTGTTATTGAAAAAATCGATGTATTTAGTAATCATCCATCACTATTAAATAGTTACGAAACGCAACAATGTAAACAATTAGCATTAATTGTTGCGCAACCAATTGAAGTACCTGAAATGTGTCAAAAAATAATATGTGGATTAAATGCATTAACAATCGGACGAACATTACGTAAGTTTTACTCTTTATCTGATAAAGAAAAAAGAATTTTGCATTTTTAATTTTTAATTTTTAATTTAAAAAAAAGCATGCGATTGTGATCCAACTGGTTCTCTCAATACACAATGTGATCCCATAGGTGGTCAATGTAGATGTAAACCATATGTAATGGGTACCAAATGCCATTTATGTGTACCAGGTAGTTACTATTTTTCACCGGATGGTTGTACAAAATGCAATTGTCATAATATGGGCGCTTTAAATAATTTGTGCGATGTTGCTGCTGGTGCATGTTATTGTCGACCTAATGTATCTGGTCGTGATTGTAGTAAATGTTCACCGGGCTTTTGGAATTTTCCATCGTGTCAACGATGTGAATGTAATGGTCATACAGATCTCTGTGAGCCAGACACAGGTGTTTGTATTAATTGTCGTGATTCAACATCTGGTGACCATTGTGAAAAATGTGTAGATGGCTATTATGGAGATGCAAGATTAGGTTCAACACAAGTTTGCAAACCATGCATGTGTCCAGGTAAACAAAAGTCTTTCAGAGAATAGTATATACGTATATATTGAATTATATTTTAAATAGGAGGCCCTGGTTCATCACAGCAATTTGGTGATTCATGTGTGCACGAACCATATACTCAACAAGTAGTCTGTCGTTGTCGTTCAGGTTACACAGGTCCACGATGTTCACAATGTGCAATAGCTTATTATGGTTCACCGACAGAACCAAATAGTAAATGTCAACCATGTTCATGTAATAATAATATTAACGTTGATGATCCTGATTCATGTGATCGTCGTACGGGTTTATGTCTGAAATGCTTATATAATACAGGTGGCCCTAATTGTGATACGTGTCAAGCAGGCTTTTTCGGTGATGCACTTGGACCTGATAAATGTCGAACATGTGATTGTGGTATTGGTGGTATACCTGATCAAATATGTAATAGTCGAACAGGTGCATGTGCTTGTAAAGAACATGTGGAAGATACAAAAACTGGTCGGCGCTGTTCACAATGTGTAGATGGTTATTGGGGCTTAGGTCGAGGCTATTGTTCAGATTGCAAATGTGATCTTGAGGGAAGTGAATCGTTAATGTGTGATAAATTTACAGGACAATGCCGTTGTAAACCAAATCGAGGTGGACTTCGATGTGATCAATGTCCACCTGGAACCTATGGTGATACAAATGCATGCCAACCATGCCAATGTTCAAATGATGGAGCAGTTAGTTCTGAATGTGATCCTCAAACAGGTCAATGTACATGTAAACCAGGTGTTACTGGGCAATTATGTGATCGTTGTGCTCGTGCTAAATATGGTGTTGTACCCTACTGTTCTACATGTGGTGCATGCTTTACCAATTGGGATACAATTATAAATGGTGTTACTCGTCAAGTACAAACATCGATTGAACGTCTTAATTCAGTCGAAATTCGTCAACTTGAATCAATAGCAAACGGACATCTATTTCAACAAGTGGATTCTTTACTTGATCAAGCACAAATTTCTCTTGGACTTAAATATAGACAAAATGAACTCGATCCATACCGTTATAAATATCAAACAATAATTGATCGTATCAATCGTCTTACTTCATTGTTGAATAATGAATTTCAACCAGAATTTCTTAATCAGACAAAACGTTTTCGTTTTGATGAAGATTTACTACATGTAACAAATACTATTGGGGAAACAGAGAAATTAATTGGCTTTTATAGAAAACAATTCGACCGTGCTAAACATGCAAATTTACAATCAGCCGGTATAAGTACTCAAAAATTCGAACAAGAATTAATTGATATTCAAAATCAATTAAGTCAATTAATGAGTTTAAGTAATCAACAGCAAAGTCGATTATTAAGATTAAATCAAACTGTTATGGCAAATAATGAAGAATATCGTTCAAAAAATCGACAGATACAAGATCAAATCAAAAATTTAACAAAAACTTCTGAAGATTTTTATGAAAAATATATTAATACAGTAAAGAATTTTCTATTGATTTTCGTTCTTTCGATAGATAAATTCTATTAATTTAGGGTAATGTTAGTGAAATTCTATGTGGTTCACGTGGTATTCAAAATAATCAATGTTCAATCTGTGGTGGTGAAGGTTGCGAGTCAACATGTGCAAATTCATCTTTACAATGCCTATCAAGTGTTCATGGACAATTAAATACATTGATTGATACAATGGATGCAACACAAACTGTACTTTCAACAAAACAAGAAGAAACAAATCTTATTTATGCACGTCAGTATCAATTAGAAAAAGATGTAACACAAACATTAAATGAAATAATTCGTGAACAACAAGGATTTGCATCGTTTAATATAACGTTGAATGAGACGACTTTTAATATTGATTCCATTCAACAACAAATAACAAATTTAACCAATAGTTTACTTGATAGAAAACCGGCTGATATTAGAGAAATAATTGATCGAATATTGACAAAGAAAATTTATTTAACATCAAATAATTTAGAAGAAAATATTCATGATATTCAAACATTAGTTGAACAAGCTCAAAAAAGTAGTCAAACTGGAAACGAATTAGAAAAAATACGTGATGCGACATTTAAGTTAAGCCGAGCAAAAACTATTGAAAATGATCTATCAACTTATGTCAGGTAATTTGTTTTTATGTCGACAATGCAAAACAAGAATTTGTTATACTAATAGTCATCTATATTAGTCATAGTCATTTGTAGAATAATTCATAATCTTAGATGATTCAATATAATGAATCTTAATAAGGCATAAATATTGAATATGATTACTCAAGACTTATTATGTGTGCATGTTATATGTTTGATTACAAAAGCTAGAATTTTCGTAGCTAAGAAGTTTCAGATGAAAACAATTTTCTAGCATCACTACAATCCATAACCATTGTAATATCTATTAAGTCGAATAAAATATTTAATATCGACTGAGAGTTATGATGGCAATTATTAGTTGTTTTCATTTTTCCTAGAGTTAGAGCGACGTTCGTAATTCATGATGTTATTAATCGATTTTGTACAATAAATGTGAGCAATTCATATCGATCAGTAAGGCAGCAAACAAAAATAAAACTAATCAAACATACTAAATTAAAAAATCTTAAAATTTTAACCTCATCTCGTTTTTTCTTTACTGGCAATCATAGATCTATAGTAATCCTTTATACAAGACCACGATGATATTTTAAAATATTAAATACTCTGATTTCATTTTATAGATCATACATTGATCAAGCAAGTGGAATAAAAGTACTTGATAATTTTGTTGATAAACTTGATAATGAAACTAATGAATTAAAACTATTAGCTAAAGAAACAAATCGTCGTATGGATGAACTTAAAACAGCTGTTATTCAAGTAAAATACTCTCTCTCTCTCTCTCTCCTTTTTTTTATATCCCATGAATTTATATTTGTCTCTAAACACTTTCTAGACATCAGATTTGCTAGATAAATCTGAACGAAACTTAAATGCAACACGTATACGTTTATTACAATTACAAGGAGCTGAACAAACACTAAATTCGAGTATACGCAATTCTATTGAAGTTATTGCTATTGAAACCGAACGAAATATGAATGAATTCCTGCCGAAATATTTAGACGATCTGACACAGGTTTTTATTTTAATTGAAACTAGTACATCAGATGTTTTTCATTTATATAGGATTTAACTATGCTCAATGTCTATTTTATAAATTACACACGTGATAAACAAGATTTACCAGCAGAGACACGTTCAACTGCTGTTCGAGTACGAACATTAAATACAAATATGAAAGTATTACAACATAAAATTGCACAATATAGTTTCAAACTAAATAGTAATATTTTAATTTACAAGCACAAAAATAAAGCGAATGAAATTATTTATTTAGATGCCTTAAAAACTTTTGAAACAAGTCGTCAAACAATGCCCAATGTTCAACGCCTTGAACAACTACGTGATACAGCACGTAATACACGTGACTTAATTAAACAGCGAGCTACTCATTATATTGATTGCTATCGAGTAGAACGATAAACTATCTACTTATTGCTTGTGTTTCCTTTTTCGTTCTTTTTTTTTTACTTTTTTCTAAAGTAAACTGTCAACCATTGTTAACCATAAATTAGGTTTTTCTGTAAATAAAAATTTTGATGATTCGAACATTCTATAATAGAGTCCTGCATCGGATCGGGTTTTCAAACCTGATACAGCCGCCACTAATAGTAGCGACTACAAAGATCACCATCCATTCTTTCATCAATGTGCGCGTCTGTCACGCACACCAAACCAAACGTGAATGGTAGTCTTTACAGTCGTTATGAGTAGTGACGAATGCGTCGGGTTTGAAAATCCGACCCGATTCATGACTCTATTTTATAGAGAAAGAAAACACACACTCAGCCAAACACTATTGAACAGTAGTTAACTAGTGTACAAAAAAAAGAAGTTAAAAATATCGGGAAAATAGATTGAACATTTTCGTAAATTTATTCGAAAAGCATAGACATGAAATGAAAGAATTGCAAAGAATATTAAATAGACTTACGCTCTTCAATACGTTGCATAAATGGTCAAGAATTGAAACGATTAACTATTTTTACGAATGAATCCTAAAAAGACAGATAGAAAATTTCGAGATCGAAAAAAAGCAGTGAAACTACTTCTGTAGATCGATCATGTCAATTAAAATAGAGCAAGCTAATATTTAACATGAAACAACGGTATGCTACTAAAACTCAAAATATATGTTCGTATTATCACCTCGCGATGATATGTTGAATAATGCTTGAGTGATGAATCACAACAAACACCCATCGAGGTAGGTAGAAGAAATTATCTGAAAACCGAAGGTCCGAAGATATTCGAAAAGAATCAACCATGTTTAGAAATGCTTGAAATTAACCGCATCGTATTGTTTTTAATAATTGTCTTTGCATCTTAGGAAATATGTGGGTAGTCACCGATAGTTGGATAGTTTCCAAACATCGAGCCAGAATTTGGTTTCGTTGTAATGGCTGTTCATTTAAATGTCCATTTAGTCTTCAACCGAATTATTTTAACTACTTATAGAGTAATTCATCAGAAGTAAATTTTTCTCTTTTTCGAAGAAACTCTCAACTGATCAATCATTTTTTAGTTTTGACTCTGCACATAACGTAGATCCCAGCTCTTTTAGGCCTGGTGTTTAAAGTTATAGCGGTTTTAGCGAATGGCATGCATACCAATGAATTGAAGAACGATATTTCTATCTGAGATTTTGCTCACAGATACATATATTTAAGAGAAGAATATTTCTAGAATTTCAACTCAAAGCAATATTTATTTCACTATTCAAAAAACGAAATTTTAGTATCTTTCGTGGGATACGAATGACTTTTGGATTTGGAATTTTCTTTCGACCTGAAATTTTCAATGTATTGTAATTACAAATAATCGTGCCTGGAGATAAAATTTCAGATCGAAATAGCTTCAATCTATTCATTAGCATATCCTATGCTAAAATGCTTTAATTCCGATAAAATGATTATTGCTGTGAATAGAAGGTCTAATGTGATTTGTCATAAATCACCGAGTTCTACCAGATACGTAATGCAAAATCAATAGTGATCGATCAGTTGGCACATTCCCTTGTCGATATTTACGTTGATTGAACCCGGGTGCTAATTTCTTTCGTTCTTGTCTTGGTTTTCCATACCCCGTCAGTGAAATCCTTAAAAGAGAAACTTATACTACAAACGATATAATTTTTTTCTTTTTCTTTCAACTTCTTTTAACAGTCAAACCAAGGGGGAAAAACTGATTTCTGATACTAGAAATCACTGGAAATCACTAGAAATCAAGAATGACAAACTAAAGTTCGCGCAAGACAAACTTCAAGTGAAATTATGAATTTTCGTCTTTCACGCATCATTTGCTACAGAATTTTATGGCGATCACGAATATATGTTTTTCAAGTTATTTCAAAGCTTCCTTCAGTTCAAAAAATCGAAAAAACTTGTTTTTTCCACGTTTTTTGTAAAATTAAATTCGTGGACTTATGAATTTACTTAGATACTCGAAAAGGACATATTCTTGTTTAGCTTGAACAACTGAATCAGAAAATATCTTTAAAACTTGTTTTTGACCTAAACAGTTGCCCGTGAAGGTCTCTAAAAGCACAATTTTCAAAGCCCAAAAAATTATTTTTTTAAAGCCTTTCAAAAACTTTTTCTGATGTGCTGGAATCGATTTTTTGTATGGTTCGATTTGCCAGAAGCTCCTCTTTAAAAGTAAACGAGCAGTTTTTCAAAATTGTTTTCCTTCCTGGAGAAAAGTGAATTTTACCTAAAACTATACGAAAACCTAAAAACCGTTTTCAGGATTTTTGGAAGTTTCGCCAATAATACAATGGAGGCAACACGAAGTAGGTTATAAACGATGCGGAATTTGATGGAGACACAACGGAAATCTCCAGGTGGTTTCTAGAGGGATTTTGAAGGGATTTTTACGTATCTACATGGGAGAAATGATTCATGGGTGAGT